>QTSX02003045.1:0-149581 GCA_014839935.2 Entomophthora muscae | reverse complement strand
GTATAGTAGAAAATTAGCAAACTGAAAACCTTTCAGGGCGGTGACTATGGGATACATTGTCATCAGCTAACAGAAGACCTTGGTGTGTATGTTGAAGCGTCTGAAACTCCTGGCAAAGTAGGTGAGGATGTAGTAAGCAGACGTATACATGGCTATGGAGAGTGTCAAATGGGGGAAACCAGGGGCAGCCAGGGTCCAGTTTTTGAAGAGTTAAGTTGGCCTAGGTCATGGTATGGGTCATAGCCTAGTCCTTCTGTGGAGGGTCTGAAGAACTCTGAACCTTGTTGGTAGCCTCCAATCCCAAGGCAAGCTGTGAGTACAGCTGTGAAGATGAGGTGATGCATCTTCCTTGGATTGGAGGGTTGACAGGGGCTTGATCTGTAAGTTAACTTTTATTGAAGTTGAAATTTCACTTTATTGAGGGTATTAGTCTCAATAATAGCACAAGCTATTACTGAGAGGAGATACTTTATTTATAGTGTACCCCCACTTGCAAAGTTTTGCAAATGGGAGTAAAAAGAGGGGACTGGAGTCCTCAAAGGTTTGGTCATGGGAATTGGTGTTTGAAAGGATGGCCAAACCCTTGTTCCTGGGCAATCTGTTGGGGTTTTAGACAGTTCTGCTTGGGGCCAATAATTTCCTCTGGATGGGTGGTCAGGTGGTGATGACAACTCTTGGTTTTAACCACTTCTATTTTTGGTGCGGGGATGCCAGTTTGGCTGGAGTCTAGGCCTAGCTGATTGTTGCAATCCACCAGATTCCATTGGCTGTAGGTCATATCATTTTTATCTTTTGGAGCTAATTTTGGCTTTTCCTCTACAGTTTTAGAATTGGGATTGGTTTCTGAAGTATGAATTTGTCCTTCTTCTTTGGCCCAAGAATTATTCCCAAAATTTCCCCTTGTTGCAAGGAACTTTTCTGATTGGCTGGTTGTTATGGTAGATTTTGGTTGGCTGGGGAGTGGGCCCTGGGACCCAGGTTGGCAACTGGCAGTTGGCTGGGGCCTGGGTTGGTGGCTGGGTGGCAGGCGGGAGGCAGGCAAGCGGGTGGGAGGCTGGCGGCGGATCTGCAGGTGGCAAGCTGGGTGCGCGGGAGGCAGGCAGGCGGGTGGCTGGCAGGGGGCTTGCAGGTGGCGGACTGGGTGCAGAGAGGCTGGCAGAGGGGGCCAGGCGTCAGCGCGGCAGCGGCGGGCGCCTGCCCGGATGATAAAATATTCCAGTTTCCATCAAAATCTGTTTTTCCCAAATTTTGATTTTTCTTTTCCCCCTGATAATGGGGGAATTCACTACCAAATTTTGCCCCTCCTCTTGGGCATTCCTTTACTTGTTTCCAACATTTTTCCTCAGTCAAAATCTGGTTTATGTCAGGAATATTCTTGACAGTCATAGTTAATAATTATTAATAAATAGATAATAGTGTCAAAACAACAGGGTCACCCCAAGAAAAGTTCCAACCAAGTGGGTTTTTGACCCGCAATCCAACTTCCCAGCAACCTGTAGTTATGCAGAAGTCAACTTGAACTACCAAAAAAACAACATTAGTAATTGATAGTTCCATATAGTAGATGACTCAATTTTCTCTTGACTCATTAGCAAGATCAAACCACCCCCTAGCCATCCAACCAAGTGCTCAACACAATCATGTTCCTAATATCCACAATTCACAATAACTATATACTGATTATCTCTCAATAAAGATCAGTATCTAGTTTCCAAATATTTTCCCCCTTGTAACTCTGCTAATTCAGCACAGTTACAATTTTGGTATCACAATTAGGTTCTCCATCCTACCTTTTCTTTCAAAATTCCTCCAGTTGCCTGTATCTGCCGTGATCAACTAATATACAAAAGAATCATTTCCGGGCTCCCTATAGACTGGACACCCTACACGCCAGGAACCAAGATACCAGATGGGTATGTACTGTACCAGAACATGGCAATGCCGTTCCCTTCCTTCAATACCTTATAAGCCCAGGGGTTCTTCCAAGTCCCACCACCACAACCTGAGCTGTTGAAAAAAGCATTATGCCCACCTACATAGCCCAACATCTGCAGTGCTGCCTCAGAATCATTTTTGGGAGCAAATGACAACAACACCACAGCATGGATACAATCTGCTCAAAGCAAACTGACACAAATGGAATGTTACATACACTTTTGGATTGCTGTGATATCCATTTGTCTGACTAATGACACATGCACCTGGTGCAACAAGTGGCACAAAAACCACACCAATAAGAACTGGGCCACTGCCATAAAAATAGCAGCTTGGGTGCTGAATTCTACAATTAGTTAGTCTAGTACTCTTTTTCTTAATACTATACCTGTAGTTGATATAGTGACAGCCTTGGTTAAGACAGAATAATAAAAGTAAATAATACAATACTGGTGCTTTATTTGATAGGTTTGAAGGTTATATAGTAGGAGCAGGGAATTGTTTGTCAAGGGAAAGAGGCATCAGCAAGGGACTTGTCATATGGAGGCAGTGGAGAAGTGGCATTGAAAGTTCCTGGGTGTGAAGAAAATCAGTTTCACGTGCCTTGCCAAATGGAGAAAAGTGGCTCTTAAATGCTACAAATTTATTATTAGCCACAGAAGTGAAGGCCAAGCTCTATGCACAATAAATACCCAATTCAAATATTGCTTTTTAGGCACAATTAAACAAGTTTACAGGCATAAAATAGCAAACATGGCAAAACAAGTAGGCAATCTGGTGTGTGTTATATTGTCCTTAACATACACAGACTATGTTTTGGCTGATTCATTCAATAATGCAACAGACAACTTCAAGCAAGACTTTCTGACAAGATTCTTAATGGAAGACATAGCCCTCATGATCATCCAGCAAGTAAAGAACTTAACCTAAACTGACACAGTAAAGGAGCTTAATCAAGCCTACAAGGAGCTCTGCCTACGAGCTCCCTCAGATATGATGTTTGACAACCCTGACACACACCTCATGTACTATGATGCCCTTAAGCCGCATGTAATAAGACATGTGAACCTGGACCAAGTAACCAATCTGCAGAGCCTGTACCACAAAGCAGAGAAATCTGAGCAAACGTCTAATTCACTGCACAAGTCACAAAACAGAAAAAAGGAGAGACCTAAATACTCCCACTATTCAGGATGCTTCAATCCCCACCTAAAAATGGTAACCACACAACCAAAAAGCCTGCAGGCTCTAATAGACATGAAAACAGGAACAATGGTCAGTCTAATTGCACTTACTTTAGAGTCATCAGCACTCAGAACAAACAGGACAAGGGAAAAGCCCAGGGGAGCATTAAGCAAGCCAAACTCTCCACCAAACTTCTGCCTTGCCAAATGACAAGTATTACCAGAGGACATGGATCAGTTCCTAATAACCCAGGTCCCCTCAGGAGATTAAGTACTCTACACCATTGCCAGACATCCCAATAAACTGATGACCTATCCTTTTTCTTTCAAAGTTACACTTATTCAGCTCTCCTGGACTCAGGCACAGATTTCACACTTGTCAATAGAAACTCTGTGGACAAGTTTAAGCTAGCCACTAATCCTTTACCAATTAAGAATGTAAGTTTTAGCTGATGAACATTAAATTGCTGTGACACAAGAGACTTCCCCCTTTTGCATTGCACTAGAGAACCTTCAATCCACCATCCAAGGGCCTTTCATTGATTTTCTCAGATTTGATGTTGTATTCAGCTTGGAATGGCTACAAAAGAATAACACCCACATGGATTTGGTCACCTATGATTAACCATCAAACGTGAAGAATTTAAATACCAGACCTACCCTGACTTTGTGGATCAAGTCCTACAAGATCATGTTTTTGTACATATCACAGAGACTCTTTAAGAAAAGGATAACCTCAAGGCAATCAACTGGGACTCCTGAAAGTACAAGGTCATACACTTCAAGGATCACCAGGACACTAACACTCACCAGTATCAGGAAATTGTATCCTGTCATCCAGAAATCTTCAAAGAAGCGCTACCAGGGTTACCTCTAGAGAAACACATACAGCACACCATCCAGCTCAAAGGAGCATAGCCCAGGGTGCAATCCATATTCCAACTCACCTCCAAAAAGGATGAAACACTCTGTGGTTACCTTAAAGAGGCTTTGGAGAAGGGTGTCATCCAACCTTCCCAGTCACCCTTTGGGGACGCTGTGTTCTTTGTGGCAAAGAAGGACAGGTCCCTCAGGTTAGTTACTAACTACCAGGTGTTGAACAAAGTCACCATTAATAATTGATACCCCTTCCACTCATTGATGATCTTTTTTTTTTCCTTAGGTAGGGCAACTGTTTTTTCCAATATTTATCTAACAGTCATATACAACCAAATTTTTATTAAGGAAGAAGACATCCCCAAAAACGCCTTCTAAACCAAGTATGACTCATATAAGTATGTTGTACTTAACTTTGGGATGGCAAACGCCTTTCAATATTTGTTACCTTTATGAATCGTTTTTGTACCCCATATTAGCAAGCATGCATTTAAGTATATTGATGATATCATTGTATATAGCCCCTTGGCAGAAAAACACCACAAGGAGCTAGAGGCAGTGTTTTAATCCTGGCACAACACAAATTACTTACAAATCCCTCCAAGTGTCAATTCTACAGAAAGCAGCTTCCCTTCCTTGGGCATATGATGTCAAAAGAGGGCATCAAGCCTGATAACCAGAAAATTCAAGCCATATGTAAGATGCTATCTCCAAAGGACAAGAGTGAGCTTTTTACCTTTCTTGGGATGATGACCTATGTTCAATGCTTCATTCCAGACTGCAGCATCCTAACTGCGCCACTATCTGCCATCACAATGCCAAATCAAAATCATATGGACCCTCAGCAAGACTTTTGTTTCTGGTGCTTGAAAGACAAACTGACGTCTGCTCCCATCCTACAATACCCAAGAAGAGATAGCAGCTACCAAATAGAGACTGATGCCTCTATTAGGGGAGTACTAGCATAAAAACAGACATATGTGACTACCTGCCAGTGGCTTATGAGTCATAAAAGCTTACAGATAACAAGTGCTGGTACCCAATCCACGACAAGGAGCTGCTGGCAAATGTCCATTTTCTAGTCAAGCAGTATTGTTACCTGGAGCAGCAAGAAGCCTTCACCACCCTAACTGACCATAAGTCCCTCATATAATTTAAGACATAAGCCAACTTTTCCAGACGCCAAGCTCAATGGATGGTTTCCTAGAGAAGTTTAACATGAACATACAATATAAACCTGGACCAGAGTTTGTTATGGCAGACACCCTCTTGCGTCTATATGTGAGGGCATACAGAGGTAAAACTGACCTTGGCCCCAACTGGCCCCTCCTGGTGCTTCAAACAAAATATTAAGTTTTCCCTCTGGGCACCACATACATTAACAGGGATATGGTGGTCAAGAACAAACATTTATTCACAGATGTCTATGGAAAGCTGCATCAAAAAATGACCAATGAAGTAAACATCCCATACATCCCCCACACAAGAGGGTTGTCACCATCTTGTTTAACCACTGGGATCTAGGGCACACAAAGAGTTGAAACCTCTATGAGTTCTTAAAACACAAGGCCTGTTAGCCAAACCTGTATACAGACATACATGAAGCCCTTAAACAATGTGAAGTATGCAAGAAGTTTGCAAAAATCACACTCCCCCAACGTCAGTATTACCAATCCAAACTCAATTACCCTTTAAAGTTTGGGCCCTTGACATGGTAGGCCCCATGCCAGGAAAACATAACAACAAGAAATAGATCATCACTGCCATAAATTTTGCCAAGTTCTGGCTAGTGGCCCAAGTGGTTAAGGCACACACTGGCAACAATTTACACCAATTTATTGGCAGAGAAATCATCAGTAAGTTCAGAAAGCCAGAACTGCTGATCACTGACAGCGGCAAGGAGTTGACCTTGGAAAAAACCAATGTCTACCTCACCAAGAATGTGGCCAAACATACAATGACTACACCATAACACCCTCAGGACAATGGCAGAGTAGACCAGCTGAACAGGAGCCTTATACAAGCCCTTGATAAGCTCACTGCTGGGAGACCTGAGGAGTGACACAAATATTTGGCAGCTGCACTTCTTGTGTGTTGAACACAGGTAATAGATCCACCAGAAAGAGCATGTGGGGTTCCTGGTCACCAGTCCCCAAAGTGTGTCCTGGTCATAGCCAGGGACCAGCTTGAAGAAGTCCTCATTCCCCAGCAGTGGTGAGTGGCTGATCAGAAGCTTGTACTTGGCCTGCATGACTGCAAACTCCTCCAGCACCTTTCCAATCACTAGGCGGGCATCCCCACCATGCACCTGTACTTCAACGGGCACCAACCCTTCTGTGGGTCTGTACCATACCTGTAACAACCTGTTGAATTCATTCCCTATAAACTTCCTTCCCCTATCTGTCATCTCAAGATAACTAGTCAATCTCTCCCACTCCTCCTGGGGAGACTTACTAGTGGAAAATATCCTACAACTCTGACAATAGGTATCCTCTTCCCCTTGACTGGGGTAAAAGATATGGGGTAGCTCACTCATTGGGCTTGTTTTCTAAAAACTGGAAATTTAGACAGAGGTTGTAATAGGCCTTTATTCACCGTCAGAATAAAGATCCCCTTAGAAACCTTCTTATATATTGCCTGGGTAAGGGAAACAATATGGATTGCTAATACTGGGAGCCCCCAACAATCTTTTGGACTCCTTGTACTTGGTCTTGGGCTCCTGCTGTCTGCTGTCTGCTTCAGCTCTGGCCCTTTATCTCTAGCTCTGACTGCTTTATTTTGGCTTCTGCACCTTTAGCTGGGTCTTTAGCTCCTTATGTAGTCCTTGTGGCCTTTGTAATCCACTTGATCCAGTCCCTGAAGAGTCTCAGATAGCTCCCCCTTTTATAGCTCCTTGTTTTAGACCAAAATCTCTCTCAGAACTCTGGTTTTTAAAAGCTTTAACTATCCAGTTTTTCTCTCTCTACAATATACCAAACTTTAAAACTTACTTCAGCCAATAAAATCCCTGAATTTTCTACTTTTGCTCCTCATTTATTAGGCTTTAACTCTTAAGTTAAAGCCCTCAAAACACTGATTAAATAGACTCTGGCTTGCAGCCAATCATATGCCTCAATTCAACTGTTTTGCCAAACAGTTTCCCCAGATGACTTGCTCTTGACTATGGTTTGAACCCAAGGCTATCCTGCTCCGGGTAAACAACCGCTTTGTGTTTTGAACAGTTTTGCTGTGATTCCCATCATGTTTCCCTGGCAAATCCCAAGTGCTTCTGTATATGTTTTACTTAAGCAAATTTTGAACCCTTAATTTTACAACGTTTCTCTGTGTTTTCTTCAACATTTTGCGGCTTTGAAATTGCCTGTTGCTCGCCCTTTTGCCTTTCCTAGTTGTTCTCAGCAAAATTTGCATATTTGCCTCACAGTTTCTCTGTCCTGTTTCTGGCCTCTTTCTGGCTTCCTTCTGCCTCATTTCAAACTCAATAAATTTACAGTTTAAAAACACTGTAATTTTTTATTTTTCTTCTTCTTTCTGTTTATATGATATTTAATCCTTTTATATCATATCTTTGGAAGCTTAAAATCTTTATTTAACTGCTTATTATATCAATATTTCCTCTTTTAAGACATCAAAATCAGCCTTCCAGATTCTATTTCCAGTCTGGCCAGTCCCCCCAAGTCATATTCTAGCTCCATAGATAGTTCTATACTAACATCTACTGGTCCTTTAACTAGTTCTTCAACCATCTCTTCCAGCTCTTCAACTTAATTAGCAATCAGTCCATCTGAGTCCACAAACAGCTCATATCAGTCTTTAAACAGCTTATCAGTCCTCTGGCTATTCCTTTATCATGACCAGCTACTCCTGCATCATGATCTTTGAGACCTTCAGTTTATCCTCACTAGGAAACACCTTTTTTCACCTGCACAATGAACCATTTTGGTTCCAAACTTCAATATGAACCAACAGTCCCTCAACTAGTGTCACAATGTGCTAGAATGTAATGGATTTGATGTACATTAAGTTCAAAGTCAGATTCTGGAACACATTTATACATAGGCAATTGCTTGACCAATCAATCAAGAACTAGTGGATTCAAGAGCATTCTGGATTCCACTCAAATCCTCTCAGTAATTTGGCAACTTGGAGGCTACACCAAGGGGCAACAAATAAGGACTTCAATTCCAGAATCAGAGCACCTATTTGGCATCTGAGTCCAGAAATCTAAATGGAATTAAAATCAACAATACAATTGCTTTATTGATCCCTACTTCCAGGTGCAAAATCAATAGTCCATATTGATATTGATATTTTGATTATGATATTGATGCCAATCCTGGCCTAACTCTCTGGCCTCCCACTCCAAAAATTTACCCTCTACCAATTTCCAACCTCCCTATATATACTTGGTTTCTATATGAAATAAATATAAGTTTTTACCCCTACATATTGTTCACTCCATTTTGGCTTTACTACCCTGCATTCAGGTATAGTAATTGAAAAGTTACCAGGGCTAATTATTGTTAGCTATACCCAATAGTCTCAATATACAACAACTAGTCCTCACTGTGATCATACAGTTGTTCTTACTAGTCTTCTCTGCTGATCCCAAAACATGAACCACCATGGTTCTTTACCTCAGTCCCCATTACCAGAACCTGTAGACCTAGGCATGAGTCTACATTAAACTGGCGTTTGACTGGGCCCTTGCAAGTGGTACTCCACTTAGGCCATCCAACCATAGATAATCAAATTCTATGCTGTTGCTTTTACTCACCTAGGTGATTAAGTCTGGGCTTTCAGTTGCAAAGTAATCAGCTTTACTTCCCAGAGGCATGATCACACCAAGTTCTGCAGCTGCTTCCCCAAGCAAAATGTCTTGGTGGTACTTCTGAGCAAATCTATATCCTCCAATGCTCACTTTGGGTTCTCAACCAAAGCTCCTATAGGGGCATAAACAAGGACGCCTGTCAGAAATTGCACCATTAATGCTATTTTGATATGGCCTTCAAATAATGATATATGCAAAGATTTTATTGGTTTTTCTTTTGACTTCAGGAATTCCTTGCCTTCTGTAAATGGGTCTGATTCAATATCCACCCATTCCGAATTACTGTACCTGCCCTTGTCTGATCCTGGTATGAACTCACCCCAACGTGACCCTCTCTGCCACTCTGTCTACCTAATGAGTGATCATCCTCCCTTGTCTACTATTTAAGTATAATTATTTCTCCTAATAAAGACAAGTTTATCCACATTTGTGTTGACTTTAATAATCTTCAATATTTTTTCTTTCCTTTTTGCTAAAAGGAAGTCCTCATCTTGTATTCCAGGAAATTAAGATATGTGCCCTTAATTTTGCCCTGAAGGCTAACCCAAGGCTAGCTTTGAATCTCAAATCTTTTGTTATAAACATTTCCCGCTGTGTCCTCCTGGATGTTGTCCCCAGGAGCCAAACACAACAACACCCTACCAGTTTGTTAGATAGGATGCTTGCTCACAGACCTCCTGTATGAGTATCTGTACGTAGAGCCCTCAGAGATCTTCCCATCCCTGGTAGCCCACGCTACCCGCCAGGGGTCCAAAACTTACAGCCCTGATAGGCGTCCCCTACTGTGCTGGCACATACTTCTACCCTGGCAACATGTGTTACCCGCCAGGGTCTAAACATTCTCCAGCCTGAGTAGCAAACACTACCTATCAGGCTGGATCACTCCCCACCCCAAACAGACAAAGTTCACTGCTGAGCTATCTCATTCTTCACCCCAAGCAGCCACAGTTCCCTACTGAGTGAAGACCTCTAGCCCACAGTAGCCAATTTTTTCTGCTGGATGGAGACCAATCTCTGCCCCTAGTAGTCTTTCCACCTACTAGCTAGGCCTTACCTTCCTAGTATCCATCTTCCCCTACTAGGTCTCTACCTGCAACAAACCAACAATACATTGTCCATCTTTAGCATAGAATCTTTATTTTAAGCCAAATCAAACCTCACCTGCAAAACCATTTACATGTGGATCATCACAGAGCCCATTTGAACTTGGCTATGTAACATTTCCCAACATTGTTCAAGAACTGATTGGGTACAATTTAGAATTATAAAACAAGATATTATCCTGCTCTAACCTCCTAATTACTTTAAGCCAACAGTGACCAAAAAGAGGAGGAAGAAAATGTCAACAAAACATTTTTGTTTCAATCCAGGCAATGCACAAAGTTAGCAATGAAGTATGGGTGATGAACACAGACAAAGGCAAGCTGCAAACCAAAAAGATGGGCCCCAAAATTCTTCCAAAGGTATGCAACAGCAAAACTTACTTAGTACAAGGACTGGGCAAGCATAAACAGGATAAAGTTCTACATCATGTTCAACTAAGACCCTGTAAAGCGCAACAAAAGCAACAAGAAACTGTCCTACCTGCAACCAAGAAATATTTAGTACAGTATGATGCTTGCTCTCCTGACAACCTACCAGCATATCTCTCACCAGAGGAGGCAGACTTTCAGCTGGGGATGTCAAAACAACAGTTTCAATCCCAAAAAAGGTTCCAATCAAGTGGTTTTGTGACCCACAATCTGACTTTCAATCATCCTGTAGCTAAAAAGCAGAAGTTGACTTGAATTACCAGAAACAGCATCATGAGTAATTAATATTCCTATACTGTGGATGACTCAATTTAGTGCTTGACTCATTAGCAGGATCAAGCCACCCCCTAGCCATCCAACCAAGTGATCAACACAATTGATAAGGAGCGCTTTTTGGGGAAGCTTCAAATATGGAATTGAGAAGAGAAGAAGTATATTTTATTGGATAATATTTTATACTTATATAGACTTGACTGTGGCGGGGATTTAGTTGGATCAAACCTAGGGGTTGGTCATGTGCGGGATGGATTTGAGTTGCTGGATACCTGGACAGTCATGTGATATTGGTTTTGTTGCCATTTCTGGTATGTCAAATGGTATATTGGAAAGGCACCAAATTGGGTAATTACTGGATGAAAAGTGGGATGGCGGTAGCCAGAATACTTGTACATTCAGATCCTTGACACAATAATGTTCCTGATATCCATAATTTACAACAACTATATAATAATTATCTCTCAATAAAGATCAGTATATAGTTTCCAAATATTTTCCTCCTTGTAACTCTTCTGAAACAGCACAGTTATAACAACAACATTGGTTTAATATTGAATGGTTTTGGTGGCACTTAGTCAACATGGATCTGTTTATGACTCACAGGTTCAGATTTTTGGCATAAAATTACTATGCATCATATCAATAAAGGGTTTACTATTACTTAAACAAAATCAATATTTTTGTATCTTTATTTTTTATTTAATTTTTAACACTAGATTTCATACAATGTTTTCTTGATTATAATAAAAATTCTTGTTTAAAAATAAAACATATTTTTATATCTAACTAACATATGAAGCTTTTTAAAATCTGTGATACAAACTAACATCAAGTCATTGTTACATTAAAGACTATTTTTGCTTCCTATTAAAAATATAATATAAAAGATTAAACCAATTAAATCCAGAAATACCTTTTTAAATGATTTTCTCTAAAACAAGGGCTTTGGGGAGGAATGATTCAGAGGGCTTGTAAAAAGCCACCACCACATCAGGTGGCATTGAGAATCAACTGACTTCAAAAATATTAAAGAGATCTTCTGTGTCCTGTAGGAGGCCTTTTTTCACCACATTCTTAATCCAACCAAAAATCTTCAAATTGGATTCAGAAATAGAGAATAGGGCAGGAGGAAGAAGAATCTCATTGGATAATCAGCAAGGCAGTGGCTAGAGGTGTGGCTGTTTTTGTCAAGGGGGGAGAACTCGGACACAACCAAATCCACCTTGTGGAGCCTGACATTATCCAACACAACAATGTTGATTGTGCCTTGGTTATTAATCCAAAGGTATTACTTGACAACTTTAAGATAATCAAGAAATGTCCCGCTATAATGGGAACCCTTGATCATTTGATATTGGTCCAACCTGCGAGGACCAAGAAGCGCTACCATAGAATTTGTTTGGGAACAGACAGCTTCAAAATGTGCTACACTATCCCTGGATCCCTTCTTGACCCACTCATGCCTAGTCCTGAGTGAGGTGGAAAACAAAAATTTGTCAATATAAAAGAACTGGAAATTACCTGTCTCTTTTAGAGCCAGATAGATCTTGGCATAAATGTGACAATCCTCAATTGTCTTCTAACTTTTTCTGTTATACAGAGAAATCCCCATTAATTTCCACAAGAAGATTAGATTGACCATGGCTTTATACAAGGGGTTTGAAACAGATAGCCCAAACTCTTTGGTCAGCATTGATTAGACAGAAAATCCAGATGACATCCCTTGGCTACTCACTGTTTGATTGCATAAATATGCACAGGCTGTAGGAGCTTAGGCTGCTGTTTGCCTTTGATAATTATGCCAATTTGACTGGTGTCACCGTGTTTGGTGTTGAGGTCACCAACATATCTGGCTGTAACACCACATTGGGATGCAATATCCCAAACTGCCATTCCTCTTTTTGGGCAGTTTAGGAGAGATTCACACTCACTATTTAACAACTGACATATGCTCATAGTGGGTACCACAACATCCAAGCTATTAGGCTTAAAACACAGGATGGGGACCTTCATGTAGAAGATATGATCACTCTTGCTTGTAGTGGTGCCGTCAATTGTGGAATACACCACAGGCACAGATTGCTCATCAGTGGTGGCCAATGGCTCATAGGATGTATCAAGATGCAGGGCAGGAAGTGGCAACTTTGGGATCCAGATTGTGGGATCATGTTACAACTGGGTGAACAGTGGAGGTGTATGTAACCTCATTGTTCCCAATGACCTTGGCATGGGAGACTTTGGTGGCAGGCTGTGAGAGTGGCTTCTGTCTAGTACTCAAGCTGCTGTTCCTGGCTTGTTATGCAGGAGGTGATTGGCTGAGCTGATGTTGTGGGAGGCCTGTGCATTGGTATTGACTTTTTAATATGTGTTCTAGGTCTATTCTTGGACTCTCTGAGGTTACCTTGTAGACAGGCTGCCTCATGGCCTGTTGCAGGAGCTGGTTGAAAATGGGATAATCTGGCTATAAAAATAAAATAAAAATTTTATTATAGATTAAATAAGTGTTTTATTTGGATTTATTGGTTTAGTTTTGTGTTTTTTTCTTGATTTAGCCTTGAATAGTAACAGAATTTCAGTATCCATGATTTGAAGTGTATGATATTGTATCATTTCCAGGTTTGGATAATATTACATTTTGGTTAAATTTTATGACTAAAAATGGTTATTGAGAGTGAATTTTTCATTTGATTTTATTCATAGTGGAGCTTCTCAATTTGGGCTAGTGATTCCTAGTGTACTTAATATATATTCAAAGTTGATTTCAGTTCCTGCAATTATTATTTGAGTTTATAGTGGCAGTCATTTGTGATTTGAACTTTGGTTTGTGGATTTGACAGTCCTGCATTTTCAAAAAAACATAATAAAATTAATCAAAATGATTGATTTAATTGAACACTTCATATCTAATTCCAGTTAATTCATTTTTTCTACTTGAAAAATGTTGTTAGACTTGAAAAATTATAAAGTGTCTATGAGTTCCTGCAATTTGAAATAACAAAATAAAAATACAAAGAATTCAATTAAATAAAGCCTAAGCTGAAAATGTGATATAAAATTTTTACCATGGATTTGGCAATTCCACATTTCTACCATTATGTTCTTAATTTATAGTATTGATATCCTCCTGATAGTCCTGCTCTCTGGAATTCTTCTTCTTGGGAGCTACTCTGTTATCCAGGTCATAGTATTAGAGAAAGTTCTTTCTTGCCCTTACTTGAGCTTCTGAAAGAACTTGTTGGATTTGGGGTTGACACCAAACTTAGACTTTAGATTTGGAACAAGCACCCCAAGGCTAGATGTGCCTTCATCTCATCATTGAGGTAAATATTGTGGTAGTTTGAGGGGTAATTGCCTTTTAACTTCCTTCTTCTGTTAGTCACCTTATTGCCTTCCCAATGTTTTTTAAAGTGTTCAAGGTAACCCTTGATGATGGCAGAGTGCTTCTTCATGTAAGCATTATATTGATTGGCCATAAAGCCAAGTACAGTGATCATGCTTTACAAGAGCAAATTTAACAATCTGGGTTCCAACAAAGTGGCACTTTACACTTCCATATCTGAGGTAATTCTTAAAGAGCTTCTTCTTACTCTTAAGGTTTTTGAGGAGGGTATGCTTAAAATGCAAGAAGAAGCCATGAACTTCTCTGTCAAAGGTGCCCTCAAAGGCTTTGAAGTTATCAAACTCAAAGTCCATAAAAATTACTTTTGGCCCAAGTATTATAACTATCAGAACTTTTGGTTCTGCTAATGGATCTGCGGTCCAAGTATTAGTTGCTTTATTAAGTATACAAGATATTTGAGTCATTTGTAGGAGGATTTGCTTGTATGAAGACAAGTGTTATCTGCGTTGTCTGTGGATTCCTTGGAAGGGCAACAGCTGGCAATATCCAAGGGAGGCAACTTCCAAGTGGCTCTGAATCTGGCAGCTTGTTCAGGTCTTTGAGAACTGACTAAGGTCTTTGTACTTGGGTTTATTCTTCTACTGTGAAAATTTTCTACAGTAGGATCTTTGTATTTTTGTCTGCTTTCTATTAGTCCAATGGAAGGGTTTTATAGAGCTTGTGCTCTCTTGCCAAGATAATATCATCTGGTGCTTCTAACTCTTGCTTGGTCAGTCTTTCCATCCCCAGACTGCCAGCATCAACCCCTTAGAGTCAGGCATCCATGCAATGGCATGGAATTTGATATCATAGTACCCTTTACTTTGTAATTGTTGCTATAGAGTTATACATAGTCTATTAGTGCGCCGGCAGTGGCGGCGCTAATTAATGACTCTATTTTTAGTGCATAGATTATCATTCCTAGGTGACCTTGCTAGCAGGAATTTGCAGTGGCACCGGCAGTTTGCTAGTGCAAATTGATCACAACCTTTTCAGATCCTCAGGGAAACCCATGATTACTAACCCAGCAGTTTGCTAGAGTATTTTGTAATAACTCTAGCCAATCAGGTTTCAGTCTAATTAGAGGTCTATGTTATTCCTGGTTGTTATTGCAGTAGTGATCCAAATCTACTTTATGAAGGCTTCAAAGATTAATTAAGCCTACTAGTAATATATTGGAAGCTTCTAGAATTAATGGCTTGGCAGGTTACCAAGATTAACAAGGTAGAGCAAAGTCAGTATAAATTCCTGACAATAACTAAAATTGCCACCCTGAATGTCAAAGTATCTTAAACTAAACAGGGGGCGCTCAAAGAGTTACATCATTATGTATCTAACAGCCCATGAGGCTCTTCTGCCAGTAAAAAATTATGCAGTATTTCAAAGTAAGTGGGCAGCCAATTTGAGTGATGATCCCTCAATTAATTACTTGCCGCCCACACCATACCTGGATACTGCCACCATGCTATTTCTTTGTGGACTAGTGGCTCTATTTGATAGTATATTTACTATTTAATTCCCAATAAAAATACTCTAGTATCCTTATTCTCTGTCCTTTTTTTCTTGGACTGTTGTCTCCCTAAATTCCAAATAATGAACTATAACTGGTTCAGTTGTAATACAAGGAACCACACATGAGCTAGATGCTCATCATCAAGGGCAGCCCCATCCTTCTCATATTAGGAATAATCATCTCTTGTGATGTGGAAAGGAGTGGGAAGCTTGTTGGGGAGAAAGAGCTCAGAGCATGGTAGGCTACGCCATTTCAAAAACAGCATCTTGATTTACGTCATCTCAAATTTAATTTGAGATGCTGTTTTTTGTGAAGGTGATTTTGAATCACAAAAAATATAAAAACATAATAAAATAGTTAAAATTTAATCATAAATTTATAATGTGGCATCTCAAAAGTATGCCATCTCAATTATGTCATTTTGAGTTAAATTAATTTAACTTTATTTTGCTAATTTCATTTACATACCAAACCCTTTTTTTGTGGGGCATGTTTTTGCCATCTCAATTTACTTCATTCATCACATACTAAGACAAGACTATACCATTACTAAATCAAAGTCTTTTTTATACTGACAAAAGTGTATTCATATAGTCTTAATACAAGACACTCATAGTAACAACAACCTAAAACAGCACCACTAAGGTTCTACTACTATTTATTATCCCTTCTGGTTAAAAAACACTATTTCTATATGTATTTATAACTTATCTATACAGGGACACCATGAAGAGGTTCTTCTCAAAAAAATATAAGTAATTTTAATAGCACAGTGTTAGTTGCACCATTTGGATTTACATCATTTTAAATTTCACTAGGTTAAATATAATCAGATTGATTTGACGTGCACATTAGATAGGATAAAATAATGGGAATTTACATATGACGCCATAATACACTATATTGATCCCCCAATTTTATTTCTTGCTTCCCACCTTTAAAAAGTACAGCTTGACACAAAATATCACTATACTAAAAATTGTAAGAGAACTTCTGAATCTTTACAAATATGTGTTTTTGGGCCTTTTCTAAACAACTGGGTACTGTTTAACTCCAGTTGTATAAGCTAGTTTTCAAGATATTCAAGTTTTACTCTTTGGCCTGGTTGAGGTAGCTCTGCCGTGGATTTCTTAGTTTGAAATAAAAAATGTGAATCTTTTATGATTTTGAGCTACATCACCTCAATTATGTCACTTCAAAAACACCATTTTGACTGCAAGTTTTCAGTCACAACTCAATGTTTTGCATATCTGCGTTACTAATAAAAAAAATTTTACAAAATAAAAAACATTGAAATTTTGATATTATATATTTTAAAACTTTTTCTACAACTTTATGTAAAAATAAACTACTTTTAGATTAAAAACATTCAATTTTTCTCTTAAAAAACAGCCCCCAAATTTCCCATATTTTGAAGCTAGTTTAATTTTGGATGCCTCCCAAGCCTACCACTAAAGCTACATCCAAGGGCAAAGCCAATCCACCCAAGGCTAAAAGACCAAAACTACCCCTAAAAAGCAACCTGATAAGCCTAAAGCCCCCTAAGACTCCCGCACCTTCACCAGAGCCAGAGAAAATCAGCCCTACCCCTCCTCACTCTCCATTTATCTACTCCTCATCTGGCCGCCATGAGAAGCTTTTTGACTTCAACCGTAACTCTGACCCCACCACAGAGACTGAGGAGGAACAGAAGCAAGATTATAGCTAGGTGCTTCAACTGATAACCAAATTGTATTATGGGATTTGAACACTGTCCACAACATATGTAACAGAAATGAAGCCTTTGCTCTGCCTTCCATTTTCCCTGAAACATATTGCATAATTTCTAAGAAGGGCAGTGCTGTTTTCATCCACAAGGATTCTTTCTTCAATTGTAACAACAAAAATAAGTTTATCTGCTAACATCACTTTGAATATGATAACTTTGGCTTCTCTGCAAGGCTAATCATATTTGGGTTAATCAGATTTAAAGCCCTAACTGCCAATCATGATTTCACTTCAGCCATTTGACCCCATATATCAGCTGATCTACTGGTTCCTTTATAAGGATAGCCCCACCACCAGGGGCCAAACCTCAAATAAGGTGGTGAATGAAGCCCTTCTAAATCTCAACAATTCCCAACCTTCCTCTTTTAGTGATGCCATTAATCTATAGAGATACTGCAATTAGAAGAGGTATGCTCTGAGCACTGAAAGCATCAGTGAAACATACATTGACCAGTTAATCTTAACTGATGAGCAGAAGCTATCCCACCATGAAGAGCAATTCCTCCTACCTGATGATAGCCCAAACACACAGGAGTTTATTATCTTCTTTTTCAACCTCTCAGGATTTTTACAACCTCCTCAAGTGCAAGACCTGGCTTGCAGATGTTATCTTTTTCACCTGCTCAGACTCTTCAGCCAGTTTTGGAATTTCCATGGGCAGGTGGGAAATCTAGTACTTTCCCTGGTTTTATAATTCCTCCCCAACAAGAATTAGGACATCATTTGTTCTTTTACAATTCTCAAGAACAAGTTGGATGAAATAATTCTCACATTGGAAGAGGAGCCCAAGGAGACTAGAGGGCTCAAGAAGAAGACCCCTTCCAGGAGAGAGGACAAAGCCCCAACCAAGAAGCAGCCTGAGAGCTTCCCTTATCACACCCATTGTGCAATTTTTTATCAATATCAGGCCAATTCTTTCATTCAAGTCTTTGAGAGCTCCCCTCAGGATGCTATTTTTATTTCTGGTAAGCACTCTGATGCCGCCTCCAAAAGTGCACAGATCTTTATGGGCTGTTCAACTCTGAAGGCACTAAAAAAGCCAAGGATGTGTTCAATTGCTTTGCTGACCTTGCCCTAGTACAAAATGAAGAGACTAATGCTTCTATGATGCCCTCCTCTGCCACCCCTTCATCATTGCCAACCAGGCAAGTGTTGTGCCCTTTATTAAATATTTTGAACCTCAGTGGGTTGATGTCTTCCAAGGAGCACACCATATCCAAAAAAGCAGTGAATAAATCACCTAGGTCTGCTTAAAGCAGTTCAAAGAAGGGTTAATTAATACCACATCTTACCTTGAAGGGTAGCTGTGACAGATCCAGGCCTAACCAGTCCATCCTGCCATTATCCTGCCCTTGACTCTTATTGCTGTTACCTTCCTGGGACAAAGCTTCAAGGAGCTTTGCCTCCAGGGAGGCAATTTTATCAGATAACACTTGTTTGTTGTCCTGCCAACAAGCCATGATTTCAACGCTTTTTTCCTCTCGTGCTCTCAACGCCTCAATTTCACAATTCACCATCTCTTTTACTTGTTGCAAGACTTCATACCACCCTACCAACAAGTTCCAAGCATCCCAAGCATAAATTTGGTTCCCTTGAGCGGGAGTCCCTTCCTTTGCAAAGTAATTGGAATACAGCTCTTCAAACGCAGCCTTTACTTCTACTAAAGATTTGGCAGGAACAGTCTTAGTGACCTCCGGGCTGGTCAAAGCTTCTTCCAATGTACTTGTAGGAACCTCTTTTCTTGCTGCAGAGGTTTCCACACAAATGACCCCAAACTTGGCTCCCTCAAATTTTAACAAAGAAGGCATGACAATTGAAAAATAGGTGAGGGGAAAGTGTTGAAACCAATAAAGCATATATTTTATTAATGTTTAACTGTTTTTGCTTATATACCATTCAGGGCATACACAGCTGAAAACCCCTCCGGTTCCTGAATCAACCAATGATTTGCGTCACGTGGTCTATGACATTCAAGTCATCCAACATAGATCTTTACCTAAAAGATCACCAATAATTCTCAGCCTATGAGAATTGACCTACAATGGGCAGAAGTCACCTGACTCCATTCAACCCAATGTATCAATTTGGCATGGAGCTTCCCCAGCTCCCAGCGCCAAAACCCTGTGGATTGCACATCCTAAACTCAGCTATCAGTGTTCTAACTGAGAACCAGCTGATCAAACCTGAATTCCTAGGCATCCTTGCCTTTATTTAGTTATTTTTGCATTTAATAGTTTTTTGCCTTAAACCCCATTAAACTGCTTCAAAACTCAAACCAGGCGCCACTGCGGCGCCCAGCAATTTCCCCAGGCAGCGCCCCAGCGCCTGAGAAAATTTGATAGCGGTGCCTCGGCGCATCTCAAATTCATTAGGTGGCGTGGCAGCACTTCTAATCCAATAAATCTGCCAATATGGTGCTTTTAACCCTAATTCTGGGGGTTTTCCCATAGTTAACCTTAACCAAACTTCTTGACAAAGTCAAGACCATTTTAATATAATTAAATCCTCATTAATTATATCCTGTATTTATTAATTAATCTTCCTGATTAATTAACCCATTTTTGAGACGCCTAGTCTCCAAGATTGATTCAGCCAATCTTGCCTCAATTCTTTTAGTTAGCCTAACCTAACTAAAAATCCATATTATGTTCTTTTATTAAACATAGATATCCAGTTTCTAGGAACCTTTCCCTCAAGAATTCCAAACAAACCTATATATATGTAATAAACAGCAAAAACAGAACATCTTTATATTTTGGAGCATTTATTTGGCTAAATACTCAGCAGTGACTGTAGTACAGTCACAGTAGCATAGCCAATTTTCTAAAAAGGTCCAGGTTAAGAAGCCTAAGTTCAACAAGCTCTTTGTCCACTTAAAACTCCAGCATGCCATACCTGCCTGCATCTTCAAGCCTGACATCAAGAGTAAGGAGAACCCCCTCAACCAAAACAAGGCAGTCAAGAATTATGCATAAACTCAACAGGGTGTTTTTTGCAGACTATACCAAGGATTTAAAGCTTGACCATCTGAAAGCCATCTCTGTTGCTGTTGCTACTGATATTTTGATCCTGAAACAGTAAACTCCTGATTTCTTCTATCTTATTTCTTTTATTTGATTACTTCTAATTTTCTTTAGTAGTTGGTTATACTATATGCATATTTTAAACTATATACCATAGATATAATAGATGAAAGCTGCTGTTTTGGGGTATATGCTGACTTTTGGGCTTTATGTGTCCCAGTTGCCACTAGTTAGCCCCTTTCTTGTTGCAGATCTGAAATCCTGAGACTTTTTTAAGCCTAGGATAGTTTTAAACATATTTTAAGGAGTATCTTTGAACTATTCTATGTTTTTTAGTGCTCAAACCCTAGTTTTTAGAAAGTGGTTCCCATAGTTGTGATGCTGTAAATAGAAATGATGTATTTGCTAGTAATTTCAAGACAACGTAAATTGAGATGCTGTAATTGAGATATAATTTTCTGAAACGCCGGGTTACACCCAGAGCATATCTAAAAACTGGGAGGCCTTGGTATAGAGCTCAGCCTTAGTATCAGGAAGGAGGAAGAGAACATGGGATCACCCAGCTATCAAACTGCCTGTGCTGTACCCTAAGCTGGTTCAAGATGGAAGGGCATGTAGCAAATGTGCTAATGCATAGCCAGGTGATAGCAGTGTTGAGCAGCTCCAGGTTAACCTTGCGGTGTAGGCTATAACCCTATCATCCTCTTCCAGCACATGGCCCTGGAGCAGGAACATCTCATCACCCTCTGTAGCTTTGAGCACATCAGGGAGGATCAGTTCTTTGACATTGGTGGTGCTCTTGGCCAGGGGGTTAGAGCCTTGATGTTTATTGCTTACAAGCTTAACCAACTGATTATGGGTTGACATGCTCTCTATATTGGTAGATGAGAGGTACTTGCAAGCAAAATTGGCTAGCAGGGTGGCAGTTTGATCCTTGGAAGTCAGCATCACCTGCAAAAGCTACCATTTTAGAAGGGAAGATGACAGCGTTTGGCACATTGCAGGTATACTCACCCCTAACTGTTTGCAACTCATCCCAGTGATCAGTGTTGAGCAACACTGGGCGCAAGCAGTCCTTGCATGTGTGAGGTCTGGACCTGAAGCCTATGCTGGGGTTGTTGCAGCAGAAGATGTGTCCATTGGCCACCAAGGCTGGTCCACCCTTGATACTCATTATAGGAAAGCATTTTGGAAGAGAAGAGGGAGCCACATTCCACAACCAAGTTTCCCTCCTTGCCTGTCAAGCCATCTCACAATACACCAGGGCGCTCAATGAGTTGCCCCATGACATATCTAACAGGATGGATCAATCTGAGGCCAACATCAAATTACAGGCACTTTATCCTAATTAAGAGGGCTGCCAATTCAACACCCTGACCCCCCCCCCCACAGGATATTCCTTGGTCCCAAACCTTATACAGAACCCGCCACTGTGCCACCCTCTGGTGGCCTTGTGGCTTTCCCCATATAGTATATTAGTCACAATGACAATCAATAAACCTTATCCTATTCTTCTTATTAATGTCCTTCCTATTGGACTGTTGTCTTCCCCAATCAAATAAAGAACTGTCATTGGTCCAGTTGCAACTTCCCATTGATATTATAAACATTGAGGGCTACAAGAGGATACTAGGGGCTAGCAGAAGCATGGCAAAATTCAGGAAAATAATCCAGGCGCAACTTGGAGCCAGCCCCAGAGGATCTGAAATTGGAGGATCTGGGAGGTAAGGGCTTGTCCTGGTGCTTCCCATGTGCAGGAGACTTATATCTGTGGGGGACTTTCTGAAAGAGGTCTCTTCTTAATGGCTCTTGATCTGATACCAGGTTGTAGAAGCTGTGGTCTGTAAGAGGTTCTTCTGATTCCTCACTACCAGCAGAGCAAGAAGGCTCATCTCAGGTGTGAGCTTGGGGGAAGGCAACCTCTGGGAGAAGACTTAGAGTAGCTTTATTGGAGGATGAAGCCTTCTTCTGCTTGGAGGTAAATACATCCTATAAATAGTAATTAAAACCCTCACAGAGGTAAGCCATTGATCAAAAGCATCTATAGAAAACATCAGAGGCAACTTTGGCTTAAAATGTGTTTGTTGGAGATGAAAACATATAAGCTGGGTACAAGGATGTATTTATCAAAGGTTGGGACAGCCAGTTAAAAGTCAACCAACCTATGCAAAAGGACAAGAACTATTGAGAAATTTTGTTCAAAATATATGTAAGAGAAATGTAAAAATTATCACAAGGTAGCATTCATGTGGTTCAGAAATGCAAAGATGAAAGCTTTATTGGGGAAATGAAAAGGGTTGGCATTGTGTAGCCTGCTAGCTTAAGAATGCTGAAACCATGCTGTCAACTGAAATCTTTTTAGACACTGTTAAAGGCTACAACAGCACTGTTAACATTTCTTTGGAAATATGCTAGGTTCTTCCTAGCACACTTGATTGAAGTCAAATGAGCCCACAGATATAAATAGGGTTGGCTATTATTTTGTTCATGCAATAAGATTAAATATATAGAAATGATTTAAACATAGCCAAAGCTCTTTTTTCTTTACTAAAGATTATATTCTGGGGTGTATATATGATATCTTAGCATTGTGTATATGAAAATCCTTTAATAATTTGTCTTCAACCACAAAAATTGTAAAGTTTTGACTTCCCCACTAACAACTTTCTTATTAGGCTATGGCATAGTAGCTTAGGCTTATTTGCGCCACTCTAGCTTGCTCAACCCCACCCATGTGATTAATCACAGACAACTGTAGATATTCTGGATACCTGAAGCTTTGTTTGCTATAAAATCCATACTGATCTGCATAGTAAAATGGTCTTAGATTATTGATCACCAGTAGCCATAGATTCATCTACAATATTGATGTCAGATTAAGTACCACAAATGAATTTATAACCTCTATACTTCAATAGACTGCTATAGGTGCTAAGACTATTTCTATATATCAATCTAGTAAAAATATCTTATGAGTGCTATAGTAATGTCTATAGTGCAAGTATATCAGTTTCATTATACAATTAGGTCATGCTTAAAAAGTGCTGACATCAATACTTTTACACTGTGTATTTGAATTGGTGAAACTGTAAACTTTTACCAGTGAAAGTAAGGGGAAACAAGAAATATTGGAATCCTTATAAAGCCTAATATCAAATTGTGTTGAAATGGCCGCATCCCTGCCATGGATCTTTAGCTTGCACCTAGGGCTGCTTCGGCCAAGCCCCGGGCAGCCGCGGCCAGTTTCTAGCTCTGAGTCACTCAGAACAAAGATTTGTTTAAAAATGTTTAAATATGTTGTATTTCCGTTTTGATTGTAGCTGCCCAGAGCCAAAAGCTGGCCAGGGCTGAGCCGAAGCATCCCTACTTGCACCTCTGAGAGCTAAGAGAAATGGGGATCAAGCTTGATTGGCCAGCTAATCCCTTGGTGGAGTTTAATTTTCTGGTTGTGGTGCCCATGGTGACGCTTTATTGCAATGACTACTGCTGTTGCACTGCTGACATGTGATCCCACCTATGGGTGGGTAGCTGTATGATTGGACCTGAGTGGAGCCAAATGCCATGGTTCATAACTTTATGGCAGAACTTATCTAATTATAGCAGCTATTCCTGGAGGCAGGGTGGCTTAATGAGTTGGGTAAGAAAATCAGGAGTTTGGCTAGGGTTATGTTGATATCCATCCCATCTCTCATGGAGAGGAGAAAACAGGCTTTAAGATGGATCACACCTTGTGGTACTGGAAACAAGTGTACCTGATTGTTGAGGCTAGGCCAACCCTATAATCTGATGGGATCTGCAGACAACTCAGGGTTGGATTTTTAAATTGCATGTGGGGATTTCCAGTGGGATTGCGGCGTGGTCTGCCTGCTTTGGCACGAGCCATCCCTGGATGGAGGCTCTTTAGCAACAGCAGATATTTTTAAACCATGTCAATTTTTTATGTGATTAGGGTAATGTGAGCTCTCTAGTTGGGATATAAAATAATACATAAGCTTGAGCGAGGTTGAGCTTACATTTTTGCTGAGCGGAGGGGTGGATTTATTTTTATAAAAATGGCTCAGGCTGCCAAAAGGATTTAAATATAATGTAGCAGCATGTGTTTTGATACAGTAGTTTTAACAGCTATGGCGACAAGTGAAAATACTTCAGATTTAAACAAAATGCTATCAGATTCAAACAAAATCCAAGTTGCGTGAGATTCAGGATTCAATTAATTTAAATATTTTCAGTTAATAAATGAAATGTGAAACCAAAAACAAAATTTCACTAACCCATTATACAAAATTAAAGCAAACATCAAGAGGTGTAGTTCAAATCTCAAACAAAATGAACTGACACAACAAGTGAAATGAATGGATGCTGTTCCAGAGTATATTATAATCCAATCAGGATTCATATGAGGCACCAACAGAAGAACTAAAATGAAACAAAACTTGAGCAATCTAGAAGTGAGATTACATAAGCACAAAACAAAATGAACTCACACAAGATGTGTAGTATGAGCAGCCTAAAAAAGAAAAATAACAGTTTAACAGCCAGTCAACAGCTATCAAATTTAGGAACAGAGGCATTTTATCCATTTTCATGGCTCCAGATTTTCATGAAAAGGTTTTGAGAACCTTCCAAATATGAACTCAAGATTACAATAAAAATAAATCATTAAATTTTTAGATTTCTACTTTTAGTGATTTTATTCTAGGTTTTTTACAATGGTTTTTAACAGCAATATCTTTGACAGCGCCAAGCCAAGCCAAGCCAGCAGCAGCCAGACCAGCTTCAATGGAGGCGAGGCTCAGAATGTGGAGGCACTCATTTACACCCAAGCCTTTGAGGTGGGTAACAAGGAAGCTGACCTTTTACAGTCCCCCAACCCATATGGCTTTGACTTGTTTGAGAGTCACTTAGTGTCTAGCTCTGCCCTTGCTCCTGTACCCACCCCTGCACAAGCTGCCCACCAACCAACCAATCAGGATGGCAACCTTGATTTGAAACAACTCCCTGCCACCAGCCAACCTGCCCCCTACAGCCAATCAGGCTTCAGCTCCCCCGGCCCAGCGCCCCAAGCGACAAATCATCAGCGCCCAAATTCTTCAGGAAATTGTGGCACTCAACCTACAGGGTCTGTCCTGGGATCAGATTGCTGCCCAGTTGCAATTTACCCGAGCCACCATAATACGGGAAGTTCAAAAACCTAATGAATAAGGGGAATCTGATTGGGACAGCCAAGAAGCTAAAGAAGGCCACGGAGTCCCAGATAACCAAGGCCCACTCAATAATGCTTGACCTCCTCCAGCGGAACCCCAAGCTTCCCTTGACCCAGGTCCGGAAGCAGCTTGCGCACCATAACATATGGGTCTCTGAGTGCATGGTGCAGCTCTGGATGTATGGGAAGGTGGCTTCCATATGGGTTTTTACCAATTTTGCCGGCAATCAATGGGATGACGCTGAGGATTCCCCGTATGATCCCACCATTGAATCAACCCTGGTCTGATGCCTGACTAGTCCAATTGATGATGTCATGTTCATCTCCTACTACAAGCTATCAATAGCTTTTGATGATTTTGGCAAGCAAGGAAAAGCCGCTGCCAAGAATAGAAGGAAGAAGGTCAAGAAGGTGACTTTCATTAGTGCATTTCTGGCTGTTTCAGCCAAGGGTTTTGTCTACTATTGGACAAACCCTGATTTCATCAATGGGTACTCATACGGCCACATCCTCAGTGGATTGCTCAACTCCTGGGATGGCTCAAATTTCAAATACTGGGTTTTCTTGAGCCCCTATGGAGGGAAGCTCCACCGCCCTCGAGGCCTTCCAGGAACGTGGGCATCAGGCCTCTGTGTACCCAGCTGGTCAAGCTGACGTCCATCTGGCAGATGTTGTGTTCTTTGATATCAGAGATACACTCCGGTAGCGCCGCCCTCAGGCTTCCAATGGCCTCTATCTTGGGGTCCTTGATCACAATTTTCTCTTTGGTCACCAAATGGTGGCTGATTTGTTTGCGCAAATGGTTTTCCATGTGAACATGGGCAACCAATCACACAAGGATAAGCGCCTCCCACCCTGTGCCACAGCCACCTACCAGCCCATCCAGCCAATGACTGATGAGGAGTACAATGAGCGGTATATGGCGGCCATCACACACAATCCTCCTGCCTCCACCCCTGTCACCAACACCCCTAACCCACAAGCCCAACCCATCCAATCCCAGACCCCCCAGGCCAGCACCGCCTCTACGTCGTCCTGCGCCATTCTGCCTACTAGGCATCACTCTTCCCAGCCTCAATAAACCCCCTGGTCCCAAAAAATTTCTATTTATATTATCTTTATTTTGAATTTCAATTGTTTATTTTCTCTTTGTTTATAGTTGGTTTTATTCTTTATGTTCAGCTTATTTCTATAAAATCATATATTTACTATGTTGTGTATCTAGATCCTGAACACAGCTATTTTTAGCACCCAAACACATCCCCTTGTGAAAATATTAACAATTATTTGGTGATCAACTGGATTTAAATTAGAAAATTATAGTGCTAACTGTTTTTAGATAAAGTTGTTACTGATCCAAATTCAAAACCTTAATGATAAACTTTAAGCTAATCAGGAGCCAAGTGATAAAGTGATTGTTGTGACATGAAGGGTCATTCAATAATTCTTTGATGCATGTGCGCTAATTGATATGATTGGCTGGATTTATTGCCATTGTACACCATTGCTGCTATGGCAAGTTGTTGATGGACTAGTGCTAACCCAGCGGCTGATTGGGCACTAGTCCACCAACAACTTGCCACAGTGGCAATGGTGTACAATGGCAAAACATCCATCCAATCATATTAATTAGCGCACATGCATCAAAGAATTATTGAATGATCCTTTATGTCACAACAATCACTTTATCACTTGGCTCCTGATTGGCTTAAAGTTTATCATTAAGGTTTTGAATTTGGATCAGTAACAACCTTATCTAAAAACAGTTAACACTATAATTTTCTAATTCAAATTTAGCTGATCATCAAGTTGTTGTTACTATTTTCACAAAGGGCTATGTCAAATGCCAAAAAAATATGGTAATCAAGGAAACAATGCCAACACAAAGCAAACAACACACATATTTAGATGAGCTTAAAACATATGCACAATGGGTAAAAAGATGGGATAATGTAGTAAATGGGAAAACAAAAAGAGTAAACAAAGAGGCAACAGTATCAAAATAATACAGAATTTATTGAGGCAAAAGCTATAAAAAATATGAAAAGGTTAGTAAAAATCAATGAGAGAATTGAAAAAGCTTTTAAAGGACCTCAACTTAGCAATTGCCAAAATAAAGGACATTGACCGCAAGGTCAAAGCAAAGGTGAAGTCTGCTATCCTCACTGGGGACAAAATGACAAGGTGTCTGCAAAGGCACTAATGTCAAAAATGCCTGACACCCCAGAGCAGACAATCAAGTGCTTAATAAATATTCAAAAACTGTGGTTGAGGGGCTCCACTTCAAGGCATACAATCTTTCTGCGCCGTCCGTCTGGGTTGATGACCCGGGGATGTATGCCCACCTTAAACCCGCCAAGCGTGCCAGGGCGGAGGATATCAAATTCCCCGCACAACTGCTTGCGCCAAGAATAGCAAAGCCGGCTGAAGCCGCCGGCAAGGAAGAAACCCAAGAAGGTAACCTAACAATTTATAATTAATAAAAATTCTTAAATACTTACCTTTTTTTAGATGTTGATGATGAACTCCGCTGGGTCCTGGTCCTTTTGTCCCCCCATCTTCTATGCCAAATATGCTAATCATGTGGCAAGGCAGCTTTTCTTGTCCCCCCTGTCTTGCGGGAGCTTGAAGACAGGATTCTTTCACGGTAGGTTCCATAATGCCAGGTATTGTCCGTCCAAGTAAGAAGGCACAGAAGGCTGGAAAACCTGTATCAAAATTGACCAAGTTAACGGATTTAAACCAAACAGTTGATTGAAAATGGGTCACGGCTGCTCCAGTATGCCAGCTGAAACCAGCTCCCCCTTGTAAACTGATGCTGATAAATTGACGTAATATGAGGGTCACCTGATATAAGCTCATTAATCAGCATGGTTGTCAGAAACTGGTCACGCAAGGGTTCTTTGCAACCTGGACTAGATACTTACTTGAAGATGCCAAAGGAGTAGGAGATCAAGACTCAGGTGGTATTGCTTAGTCAATTTTTCTGGTATATATTGAATAATTTTCCCTGTTTCAACTCTAAGAGTTGAGTCCTTCTAAATTTAATCAATAAAAATCAATTATCCCAAGTTCTAATTTTAAATTTTAAAATGCATACTGTGCTCAGGTTGTTGCGGTATATCCCATACAATCTGATTCTGAACAGAATGATTTCAGGAAGATGGGGCCAGCATCTGGAAACTTTGTTGTTGGCGCCACAGAATTTTATTTTCATGCCAGCCAGTTTTGTAGCTCCTCCCCCATTCTGGAAAATGAAAATTGTGTCACTTCTCAATGCCCAGAATTCTACGCTGAAGACGCATTGATGCTTTCACAGGTCATTTATCTTGGTTTACTCTGGTTAGGATTGATTGTTCTACTTAAAATCTGGAGTTTCAATTGGAAATTTCACAAAAAGATATTTAAAGCCGCGTTGGTAGTTAATCATCAATTCTATGTGGATTTGGGTGGTAATTCCCCATCATTTAGAAACAGCTTCATATTATCCAGTGATTTCTGTCACAGATTCATGGTACATTCCCAATGTCCAGGGAGGCATTGGCTGGGCTTTTGCATGGTGAGGGGGCAACTGAGTGGGCAGTTATGCCTACAAGGATGCCCAACTGGTCCGCCTGGACCCGGTTAACCTTGGTGGAGTTTACTGTGTAAACTTAATTGACCTTGTTTGGGACGTCCTGGCGACGCTCCCATTCAAGAATATACCAGAGATGGGCTGGGCTCATGCAGCTGCTTGCTTCTGCTTCCCAGTGGAGCATACCATCTCTTACCTGTTGGAGAACTTTGGGTGCACGGTGTCAGAATTGGCTGTTACAGACGCAACAGCTGTAAAGAAGACAAAATCCTCCTGGTGGACTTCAGGCTGGCCTGGAGCGCCAACAAGACAGGGTCCCAGCAGCTATGGAGCTGACCTTTGCCAAAATCAAGCACAAGAAGAAGATTAGCACTGTATACAACAAATTGTGCAAGTTTACAGAAGCCTTTGCTGGACAAAGGCTTCACCTTGTTGTTTACCTTGGTTATATTTTCTTCTTTGGGATGAGCGCCAGTGTAGAGGACCTAGACGGGGTCCTTCTTGGGGTTGACAAGGCCAGGCTCTCACTGGACGGTAAGAAGGTCCTCCCTGGGTACAACTTGGTGGATCACGTCATCCAGGACGCCCTGGTCCTGGCTGGCATCTTTGGGTTTGCAGCCCCACCAGAAAAGCTGCTCCTCCATTCTCACCTCACCATCCTTCCTTTTACCAGCAGGCACAAATACTTTAATATGGGTGTATCCACCATCCACAGTGTGGCAGTGGAAGTTGTGCGCCACCTCCATTATGGGGAGGGTACATACCGCCAAACGTATTACGGGTGCACTTAATTTTATCTCTATATCAATAAATATATTTATACTCTACTATATTTTTATATTATAAATAATTTTTCAAATAACATTTTAGCAAATAAGATTTGCAAAATATATTGCAGAAATGGGTTTCATAAAAATATAAAATAATACTGTAATAAAATAAATTTCAACCTTACAATTTATGTTTAATTTTTATAAGTGTATTTTATATTTATTTGATAAAAGTGATTTAAATCTATTTGCGTAATCCAGTATTGAGCGTTTGGGATTACCTCAGATGGCATAATAAAATAATATATAATAAAATAAATTACTTACATCTATTGATGGATCTTCTGAATGTGATTGTGGGTGTGGAAACATCTAAATATAAAATGATAATTAATAAATCTTGAATAGTAAATAAGAGAATATAAAAAATTGGACACAATAAGCCTCTAATTGATTGGCTGTCTGGTTAGGCACGCGGGGATGAACAAATCAGCGTGGCCATAGAATTTGGCCACAGTCTCAGCTGGGAGGGTATGGATCCCAGCCTGCAGCAAATCAAACAGGTCCTTGGTCCCTGTTGGGGTTCCTTGCTTGACAACTTGCTTGAGCCACCCAAAGACTTCCTCAATGGGATTTAGAAAGGGCAAATAGGCGGGGAGGAAGAGAAGGCGCAAATTTGCTGTGGCCAATTGCTGGGGGCCCACTGCAATGCTAGTGTCAATCTATGGAAATTCTTCAAGAATATCTGCCACTTTGTAGAGACCAACATTGTCCAATACAATTTTGTTGATGAAGCCCGGGCTTGTGTGCCTCAGGTGCTCCTGGACCAATCAGAGAAATGATAGAAAGTCCGGCTATTGTGGGAGCTTAGTATCATTTGGTACAGCTCAACCCCCTTTGGACCAAGGAGAGCCACCATTGAGTATGCTGTGGCGTGGACTGCAGCACGGTGAGCCATCCCGTCATTGGAGCCTTTGGGGACATACCCATACTTATTGCGCATCAACGAGGCAAATGCTAATTTGTTGATATAATATAATTTCACTGTCCCCTTGGCTTTGAGGACAGTGTACGCCTCAGCGTAATTTTTCCAGGTCTCAATATTGGCTGGGCTGTTCTGATTGTAGGGGGATACCCCAAGCTTTTTCCAGGAAAAGCGCATTCCTTTGAACAAATGATAATAGAAGGAAATTGAGGCCTTGATCCCAAAAGCAGACTTGACCATGACCTGTATATTTGCCAGTTCAAGATGGCAATATTGGGTTATCCACTGGTGGATTGCCCATTTGTGCTCCTTGGTGAGCATGGTTGACACACACAAGGATTTCTCCGCAGCAAGGACACAACCAGTATTAATGAACTTGTTAAAGGTCTTTGAGGCGTAATTGGGATCCACCCCAACAAGAGCCGCAGCTGCCTTGTAATAACCAGATTCCTGCATGAGCCGGAGAAGGATGATGCGCTTAATGTCAGGAATGCACTTGTAAGCAGGCTTTTTGGAAGTAGGGGTCAACTAATTGGGATTGGGCACAACACAGGGCATGGGCACCTTGGTGTAAAATGCAGCAACTTTCTTTAACACCAGCTGTCCCTCATTGGTTTGGTAGAACTGGGGCTCCTTGTCCTCCTCCTGATTGCCATCACTGACATAGGGCTTGTAGCTAGTATCAAGTACAGGCTTCACCTTCTCCAGCATGGCTGACGGGACAAACTCTTGCCAGTAAACAACATCAAACACATACAAAGTAAGTTCTACCTCCGTGTTTCTAACTTTCTTTGTAGTAGTGACCTTGGTTGGCTTCCGGTTCAGCTTTGGGACCCGAGGGTTTATGCTCCGCACCCTAGCAGCTTGTGCTCTTTGAACCGGCTGTGTCAGTGCAGCGTCACTATGGAACTCTCCTCTCCTGCCTCCCTCCTGAGTAGGCACTTGTGTTGTACTAAGTCTATTCTTTGACCCGTGGGGGCAACTGCAACCGCGGCGCACAACGGGTGCAATGGTAGTCTGTTGCTGTGTTCCTTCTATTTTGAGAATTTAATAAAATATTAAATAAAACTTAATTAAGTTACTCCCTATTTTTAATTTTTGCTTTTATCTGTTTATGGATATTCAATTAATATTTTTCCCACCCAATATCCCAATTATAGATTATTTATTTCTTAGTTAGTTGTTTTTGGTTTTACAACGCCAATTTTAGAATACCCAAAATAATTTCCACCCATTTTCCCATATTTTATGCCAAATTAAGCACCCAACACAATATTTTTAAAATTTATGTTTCAGATCTTGTGTCTTATTTTAGATACCTTGGTATCATTCATGATTACAATCCATTGCACACATTGTGTGAGTGATTTTGTTTACATTGTGAGTTGCTATTGTGTTTCATTTTTGGATTGAGTTTTGACACACCTTGCTTGGGTGTATTTTTTTCCCAATTCATATAGTAAACATATGTACACCAAAAGTTAACTCACACCATTTTGTTTGTGAATTGATGTATTTTGGATTATATTTTGAATGGTTTTGCTTTGCGCGTGAGCCTTTTGTTGCTGTGTTGACCCATTTTGCCCATTAACGCCAATAAACCCTATTAACAGAGTGTATATTTTAACCTGAGAGTTAGATTTTGTTTGAATCTGAAATCATTTCGTTTAAATCTGAGGTATTTCCAGTTGTTGCCATAGCTTTTAAAACTACTGTATGAAGGGGTTTATTTTTTAGATAAAAGGGTTTGTATAGGCAGGAGAGGTTTTAAAGTTAAAAATGTATGGCCACAGATAAACTTGGTTTTATAATCAGTTGTGGCGCTATGATTTGAAATTTGAATTGCTCATTGGCTGAGATAGCAATAGGTTTTATAAGGGAGGATTGAAAGAGATGATTGCTTCAGTGAACCAAGTAGATCTAGTTGGTAAGTAGAAGCCGAAAAAACTGCCTGGTTTTCGGGGCTGAAAATGGGAGTTACAGCGCTGATATAAATGATAAAATAAAGATGTTTTTATTGATGTATACTAGATTCTAGATAAAATCAGTGGCAAATAGACGGTGAGGCATAACTTGGCTAGGTACTGATACATAATTTCTTATTTCAGGGGATATTGAGAAACGTGTCCACTGGGAATGGAGTAGATGAAACCTAGGGATGGAATAAGCTCAGCTGGGAACTTCTTCTGTAAGCATTTTTCGCTTCGCAGGGCGAGTGAAACTAGCAGCCAGTTTGGTTTATAACTTATTACAGGGTAATAGTTGCAGTTTAATAATTTCTATTTGAAAGGTTTGCTGTAGATAAGTATAAGCGTAGTGCTAGGTGGAGTGATCATCTTTTGTATGAATCTTGATAGCAATTACGATAGCAATACGTTTAGGAATGAAATCAAGTCGCATTTGGGGCTGGACATATGCCTACTGCTCCTAAGCGTGGTGTCGCTGGCCTTGAATGTGCTGATGATGTCGATTGCTGTTTTCCGGCGGCGTGGACAGTGGGCGATTGATGAGGTGCTGCTGCTGATGATTGGGAGTACAGATGCATTGTTGGCAGCATTCTTGATTCTGAGTCAGCTCTGGAAGTGGGCTACAGATAATGCTATTGTCAGAGATGGCAGCTGCTGGTGCCGTCTCAGTTCAACGCTGGTGTGGGGGACAACAGTGGCCACTTTAGATTTGACTGCGCTTCTGGCGGTTATGAGGTTTATGATTATTGTCAGAGGATACACCGTTGCTGGCCATACATGGAAGCGATTGGGTGTTCTGATCACCACTCTTGTCTGGATTCTTTTCATTTCCAAAGATATGCTTAGTACGGCACGTGTCTTTCCCAGCGGCATGTACTGTGCATCGATATGGGGAAGTACAGATGCGATATCCATCCTCTATTACACAGCAATGCTTGTTCTTGTTATTCCTCCTCTCTTTGTTGTTCCGTTCTGCTATGCCGCTATCACTGCCCACTACCACCGCCTCATTGCACAGATGGATGAAACCCATAAACAATTCACTACCAACCTAACCCTAAAGTTACATGGCATGGTCCTCATCATTGTCCTGTACCTCCTTGCGCTCCTCCCCGAATACATCCAAGCATTTGTCTCCTTCGCGTTTACGATGAAACTGACTTCATGGATCGACGGCCTAACCAAGATATCCATCTTCTGTGTCACCATTGTCAATGTCATCTTTGCCCTTCTCTTCCACGAGGATATCAACCGCGAACTTCTTACCCTGGTGACCGAATATGATACCAAATTCGCATCCACCCGGCTTCGAACCCTGCCCTCCCGAACCTCATGCGAATTCTAACCAAACCAAAATATCATCTCTCATTGCAAAGAAACCAATATAAATATATATTCGAAAATCTTATTCAACCAACTCCATGACAATATATCTTATCAATTGGCTCCTAAACCAATATTGCTAAATTCCTAATTTAGCCATAAACATCACGGAAATCAACTCAACTGACTCAAACAGTTTTTTAAAAAATTAGTTTAGTTTTTTCCAATGTGGTGGATTCTAAACCCAACATTAAACCTCCATATTTTCAACTCAACTTCAACCCAAGGCTGTAGCAGTTGTGCGGTCACAAAGCCAATCCCATCTTTACAGATCAGGTTACAGCACGATCCATGCAGATCTACAGGACTACTTTTAGAGCAGGTCATGATCGTGCATCACTCAAGGTCTAGGTCACAAATTCGGAAGGAAATAGATTTAAGGATGAAACTGGTGATCTCATCCTGTGTTTGGCACAGGAAATAAAACAGGATGGGCCTCAAAGATGAACCCAGTGGTACCTCTCTATTTTGAGCTCAGCATGTAAAATGGGTGCAGCTTACGCTCCAACGATTTCATGTTTAGTCCATTATATATTAAACCCCCTAAATCCACCTTCCTCTCACAGCGACAGCTCTGGCAGACTAATTTTGGTGGAAGTGTTGGTCAAACAAACGTGTTTGATGTACAGAAATATATAGATAACCTGCAACATTATTTGTTACCAGCCACTTTACAAACCTATTTCACATTGCATTGGAGTACAACATGGAATAAAAGGAAACTTGGGTGCGACTTCAGATGTAAGTAGCAAAAGGCAACCTGCTCAAAAAGCACCAGCACGAATCCGCCCAAAATATACAAAATGCTTATCAAATCATCACTTTGGCCAACGATATGAACTTAAATATTCCGATGCGGGGGTATGGATGGGTTATCACAACCCAGCTTTTAACCAAATTAGTCCCACCCAATTCTACTTCAACCATACCCCCTCCCAGCCAGTTTTGCATAACAACCTATCAAAACAGCCCCGGTCAAGTATTCACCCAAGCTAAAAATCCATTTTAACTCAGTCACCCATCATTACCCCTTCCCAGGGGGCAACCACCAGAATTAACTCATTCCACAAGTTGACCTACTGTATGGCGACAGTCAGAGTTAAAAAACTCTAATGTTGACAGCATTGATAAATCAGAGTTAAGTTTTATCAGTGCAGACTACTAAATGTTGTCACATTTTTAATAAGCAGAAACCTGTTTCCTAAACATTTTACTTAATAAAAATAAGCTTTTAAATACTTTTTAGGGTGATGTGACTACAAATATTTCAAAAAACTATAAAAAGTAATACACACCATCCAAAAAATTATAAAAATTCACTTTTTTACTATAAAACTAGCTATCTTTACTATAGAATATTTTCCACTTATTTAAAATAAAAGCCCAATATACAAAAATGTATCAAATAAAAGTGCACATACTATAGAATGATTTAAAATCCAGAGACAATAGCATATTTTTTATATCAAAAACTACAAAAATCATATACTTTACTAGTAAAATACCACCATAGGCGGTATAATACAGCCTAGGGCATTGAACTGTCAATAAAAAATTCATGATTTTTAAAAAAAATATAAAGCATTTATAAATATTTAGGCCCCCTATTTATAAGAAAGCACTATTCTGAGAAATAGGACTGTATGCAATATTAGACAGCACTCAATCAATCTATCTGAAACCCAGACTTTGATCACTGGGTTGCCATTAAGAACTGTGACAAATACTTGATATATTTCCCAAGCTCTGAAAGCTTATTTTGACCTAGACAACGTCCTTGATCTTCTCTTGATACTGTTTCTCTTTGGTGGTTCTCTTCTTCTTGAATGGGGGGTTTTCAATATCTCTGATGGATGCAGCAGTTTTCCCCTGTTGGACTTTGGGGTGCTCTTAGAAGGTGTTGTATCTGGGCTTGATTCTAAAGGAGGACTTTATATGCTTATGCCAGCCCTCCAAAGATGAAGTTGTTTTCATCTCATCTTTTATAACTTCCTGATAGCAGTTCTAATTGGCTTTGACTCTGGGCTTGTTCTGGTGCTTAGTGACCTTACGTTCAATCCAATATGGCTTATAATATTCAATGAAAGGGTAAAAGGCATCATCATTCTTCTTGGTATACAGATCTTTGCATAGGAGTTCAAAGGCTTACCCTGTATGCTCAGGCTTTATGAAGACTAGTGCTACAACTTGCTGGATATAAAATTTTCACTTTCCTGAGGTATCTAGACAGTGGCGCTTGCTGAGCTCAGGTAGACCCTTTAGCTGCCTATTAAAAACCTATCAATAATTATAAAACACCCCTGGACCTCTCCATCAAAGGTGTTTACAAAAGCGTTATACTGGGCAGTTTCCTAGTCAATTATTGTAGTTGAGGGGCCAAGTGCTTTATCATGAGCTTCTTGTTCTGCAGCAAGGGTGGCTTCATCCTTTTCATCATCATCTGAATTGACTCTAGTGTTATGGCCAGGGGGACTCTTTTTATTATTGGGTAGGGCTTTGATGCCCTCCTGAAGAATCTTAAAGACCTTTTTTTAGATCTCTTCTGTTGTCCCAGGAAGCATAAAGTAGGAAAATGGGAGCACCTTGCCTTCAATAAGGGAATGTACAACCCATAGTTGGTAAAAAAGGAGGGGGCATACTGCAAAGGTACCATCACATAACCAGGTATCTGAATCTCTTAACTGCTCCAGGTTCTGTTGTATAGCATAGCATATAATTCTTGCCTCTGATGTAGGCCCATCATCATGTAAAAGTAATACCTCATCACCATTGAACATCTTTAACTCCTCTGTCAATACTAACTCTCCTCGGACCATGGCAGATTTCTTATGGAGGAATAGATCACAGCATTTGTCACTTATGCACTTCACTAACTGGTTGCATTTGGTGATGGGCTTCAGGTTCTTATTACTTAGGTGTGTGGTGGCCTTAACTGCCAGATCAGAAGCCTTGACGTCTTTGGAGACTGGGACCATTAGGTAGAGGTACCACTTTAGAAGCTTTTCAACAAGATTGATTAGAGCATTGCATGTGTGCTCTCCTTTTTCACCAGTGACTTTATCCATCCTTCTGTGTTATCCTGGCAGCCCAGCGTCTATCTTCACATACATAACTCTTGCCTCTTCCCAATCTTTTTTCAGATTGTTGCAATTACAAACATAGTCATCACAGACTATACTTGTACCTCTTTTGACAGACATTAGAGGGGAAAACTGAGGGAACTTCTTTGGGAGCTTAAAACCTACTTTGACATTACATATAATGTGAAACTTGAGGGGATCCCATGGGCCAATTGGTGCTTGATGATAGACAGACAGGTAATCATCAGGATCTTCTTTATTGATACTTTAGGAGGAAGATGAGGATGCAGATTCATTGGGCGGTGGAGGGGGATTATCTGGGTTTGGATCCTTGCCCTTCTTGGACTGGGATGGGCTTGATTCCTTTGGGCTGGGTTCATCTGGGCTTGATTGCAGGTCTGGACTCTTGGGGATTTTCTTTCTTCCTTGCTTGTTTAGCGGGACCATATCTCCTTCTGATCCATTTCAGCTTGAAGAAGAGGAGGGGTCATGGGAGGGCAATTCACTTTCAGGGTCTGGGGTCTTCTCCTTTGTCTTTTGTTTCTTTGGGGGTGCTTTGGCTGGTTTTTTGTTGCTGTAGAGAATTTGGGCCTTTCCAGAGGCTGTGGGCACCTTTTTGGTTGACTTGGGATTCTTTAGTGGCTTCTTGGAAGCTTTGCCCTACAATAACTTGAGTAAAGTTCTTAAAGTAAAAATTACTGTTGAAAAACATGAATAAAATTAAATAATAATCACTTTTTATTAGCAATTGAATTGTTTACAGGAGTATAAAAAGTGCTTTTAGAGCTGGTTTATTAGTAAATAAAAGAAAGTCCCATGTTTAAATTAAAAATGCCTTTCTTGTCATTGGCATAGTCAAAAATATTTAATTTAGTTTACCAGCATATAAACTGCTTTGATATTGACTGTCAACATACTGAAAGTGTGACAGATCCAGGTCCAACCAGTCAAACTTACCATTATCTTGCCCTTGACTCTTATTGCTATTACCTTCCTGTGACAAAGCTTTGAGGAGCTTTGCCTCCATGCAGGCAATTTTACGAGACAAAAATTTGTTGTCATCCCGCCAACAAGCCATAATTTTGACATTATTTTCCTCCCTACTTCCTAACACCTCAACTTCATAATTGGCTCTGTCTTTCACCTGTTGTAAAATCTCATCAAACCCTAACAGCAAGTTCCAGGAATCCCATGCATAAACTTGATTTCCTTGTGCAGGGGTTCCCTCTTTTGAAAATAGTTGGAATATAGTTCTTCAAAAGCCGCTTTTACTTCCACCAAAGCCTCCTCAGGCACAGTCTTGGTGACCTCCAGACTTGCCCAAGCTTCCTCCAGCAAACTTGTGAGAACTTCTTTCCTGAAAGCAGTGGTTTCCATGCAAAGTACTCCAAATTTTGCTCTTTTAAATGATAACAAAGAAGACATAACAATTGAAAGTTAATTGAGGGGAAAGCATCAAAATTGACAATATATCTTTATTAAAATTTAGCTGTTTTTGCTTATATACCATTTGGGGCATATTTGGCTGAAAACCCCTCTGGTTCCTGAATCAACCTATGATTTGTATCATGTGGTCTATGACATTCAAGTCATCTAAACCTAGATCTTTACCTAAAAGATCCCATGAAATTCTCAATCTATGAGAATTAACCTACAATGAGAAATAGTTACCTGACGTCATTCATCTCAATGTATCAATTCAGCATGAAGCTTCCTCAGCTCCTGGTGCCAAACCCCTATGGAATATACACATTCCAAAACTCAGATATCAATGTTCCAACTGGGAACCAGCTGATCAAACATAAGCTCCTAGACACCACTGACTTTATTTAGTTATTGTTGCATTTAATGGTTTTTTGTGTCAAAAACCCATTAAAACACTTTGACACTTGAACAAGGCACCACCACGGCGCTTTTAACCCAAATTTGGGGGTTTACTTATGGTTAACCTTAACCAAACTTCTTGACACAGTCAAGACAATTAAACAATATAAATAAATCCTCATTAATTATATTTTCCATGAATTTATTAATTAACCTTCCCAGTTAAATAAATTGTTTTTGAGATGCCTAGTCCCCAAGATTACTTTGGCCAATCTTGCCTCAATTTTACTAGCCAGCCTCACCTGGCTAAACACCCATAATCTATTCTTTTATTAAATATAGATACCAAGTTTCCAGGAATCTTCATATGAAGAATTACATTCAAACCTATCTACATGAAATAAACAGCAAAAACAGAACAACTTTATATTTTGGGGTATTTATTCAGCTAAATACTTGATGGTGACTGCCGTACAGTCATAGAAAGCCAACATAAAACATGAAAATCCCTATTTAAAATTGTTGATAAAGCTTGGTTAAGATTTTTCAGAGTTAGATTTTTAAAGCCAAAATTGATTGTGTTGGAATTTAAAAATAAAGATTTACATATATAACTTATAAAGACTAAATAATAGGGATTTTAGAGGGTAGTCTAAAGTACAGCCTTGAGTACTTTGATCTGAATTATCATACCATTATATGTGTGCTTTTTGTTAAGTGGCAGTGTTTTATTAATAAACCAGCAAAGGTGTTGACATGGAGGCAGTCAGTCTTCTTTTACAGTAACTTTCCTATTGAATCTTGCTTTATTTATGTCACTTTGTTTGCATAGCAAAACCCTTTGTTGTGATTTAGGTGAAGTTTCAATTAGACACAAAGTTGACATATAAATACATATATAAATTCTAATTTTAACATATGTGTTTCAGCTACAACTGGACTTCCAGAATTAAGCCTTATACTTATTCAATTGATTTACAATAACAATAAATAGCTTAAAAGTATAAATAAGACTATGAAAGTTGGCCTAAGTCTTTTTTTAATACTTATCTTATTATATTTTTAATAAAAAACAGTAGTATGAAATATAAAAAATATTTTTTTTAGAATATTGTGTATTTTATTGAGAAATTTATGGATTTTGATTTGGGGTTGACATCCAGATATTGCTTACTGGAGTCAGCTTAAATTTCAGGTACAAAGAAACTAATATTTAATAGCAAATCATATTGGTTTTAGGCTTAAAAAAGCCTTTGTTTAAGTGATATCAACTTTATGAATGTTCCTTTTTAATTTTGAAATTCCAACTTGATAAATTAATATGAATAATTGGCTTAGTTTGGGAAATGTCCAGTTCCAGCGGACAAATGCAAAAATAATGTGGAATTACTGAATGAGTTAATTCTGGTGGTTGCTCTCAAACTGAATTCCCCATCACTTGAAGCCAAATGTGGAAGTCAACCTGAGTTTCCAAATAAGGCAAAAAAACCTGTGACAATCTCTTCTTGGTGGACAGCTTGATTTGGAGCTTGGATTATTATAAGGACCAAGCCACCCCCTGTCAAATCCAATTGATTGATTGTCACATTCATGTTTGCCTTAAAATGATTCACTTAAGCTATATAAGTCATATGTCCCAATAAAGCTACTTGTCTAGTCTCCAAAATATTTTCCCCTTGTAACTTACTAATACAGCAAAGTTACAACAACCCATTGATTCATCTGTGGGTAGCTGCAGATGCTCTAATTAGTGACCTGTCATTAAGGAGAAAATTCTAACAATTAGTGTTCCATCAAATCATCTATGGCAGCTGCAAATGCATCTATTGGTAAAAAATCAGTGATTTTTTACCTCTTTTAATATGTAAAACCCACCCAAAAAGTATAGCTTCAGTCTAGACTTCAATCCAGACCCCCAAAAGCCCATATTCTCAAAAAGAAGCCCTACTATTATATACAATTACCTGAACTAAGGCATGTGCTCAGTTGTCCCCATCCTATCCAATCTATTTATTTTCTTCCTGAATATTCTCATTTTTGTCTCACCATCCCAGAATATCTCTAGCTGCGCCAAGCCCAGACCCTAGTAGTCAGCATGACTCATCTATTTTTCCTCTACTATTTGCCACTATAAAAAGCCCCATGCTAACCCCAATAAAGATATTGGATATATTATAATTGACTTATTTCTCTTAGAATACTTGAAGAGCTCAAAAAGAGAATTTATGTTGAGTAAGAATATAAGAGTTCTGTTGTGTCTTCTTAATTGCTGCCTTGCTATACCTACCATCACCCCAAAACTCTTGAGAACCAAAAAAATATAATTCTGACACCTTGGCCCAAACCAGAACCATAAATATGGTTAATGTGATGGGAATTTTAAAAGTTATACCACTTAAGTTATTTGGCAACAACACCCATGCTGACACTTTTAATGTTGACACTATAGTAAAGTGACAACCCGGTTTTACTTAATGTTGTTTCCTGGATGTCAACACTTTTTTAATTAACAAAACACTTTACCCTGAACGTTTTCAATATAAAAAATTTAAAATGCATTATTATACTAAAATAATCCCAGAGAGTTCAAAAATGCAATAAAAAAATCCATAAATAGTAAGAAGAAGGAGATATAAGCAAGTATTTTTCAATTTACTATGTAATTTACACTCTTTATTATAAAATTATTTTTTATTCCCATAAAAATTAAAATTACAATGAGCCAAAAATAAAGATATTTTATATCTTATACTAACTACAAAATATAAAAAAAATTCTATATTTAATTTATTATACTTTTTATAAGCATAACTGAAAAATCTCATAGCTTAAAGATAAATTAACAAAATATTAGATATTTCTTACAAAACCACACTGAAACAGTATCTGAAACTTACCATCTATACTTAAAAAGATTAGTAATATCCAAAAAATTAAAGAATAAAAAGTTTAAAAGTAAAAAATAAATAGGCAAAGTAAAGTTTATTTGGCTAATTAAAGCCATCAGCAAGAGCAGTGGCAACATCTTCAAGGTACTTCTTTATCTCTGCCACCTTGTACTTCTTCTTTACTACCTTTTGCACGTCCTCCTGGTAGTCTTGCTCCTTGGACTTCCTCTTCTTGGGGGCCACCCGGTTGACCAGGTCGCGGATCTTGGAGACAGTCTGGGCCTGCTCCTCCTGCAGCTTCTGGAAGAACTTGTTGAACTTGGGGTTGGTCCCAAACTTCACCTTCAGGTGCTTATGCCAAACCTCAAGGCTAGAGGTGGTATTAATCTCCCCCTTGAGGCAGGCGCCTTGACAGTTCCAAGGGGAAGTGGTCCCGCTCTTACCTCTCTGGGCAGTCACCTTCTTGCCCACTCATTGCCATTCAAAGTACTCCAGGTAGCCTTCAAAGATGGTGGAGTGCTTCTTGATATAAGCATCCTCCAGGAGGGCCTCAAAGCCAAGCCCAGTATGCTCTGGGTGCACAAAAGCCAAGGCAGCAAACTGGGTCAGGGCAAAGCAGCACTTCCCCTTATCATCATTAAGATACTTGTCAAAAATGTCTTTCTCACTCTTGAGATTCTTGACAAGGGCCTTCCTAAAGCGGAAGAAGAAGCCCTAGACTTCTCCATTAAAGGTAGCCTCAAAGGCTCTGAACTGAGCTTGCTCAAAGTCCACTATAATACCCTTTGGCCCAAGTGAGCGTGCATGAGCTAGATGCTCAGCAGCTAGGGCCAACTCATCCTTCTCAGTGAAGGAGGTATTTGCCCTTGTGGCATGAGTGGGAGGGGGGAGCTGGTTGGTGGGAAGGGAGCATAAAGCATCCTGGACAATCTTGAAGGCTCTGGCATAGACCTTTGTCTTGTCACCAGGTAGGAGAAAGAACACAAGGGGGGATGACCTGGTCATTGAACTGCCCATACAGGACCCAAAGCTGCTTGAAGAGAGAGGGGTAAGTAGAAAATGTGCCATTACACAGCCAGGTGGTAGCAGTGTTCAGCTGCTCCAGGTTTTGGGTTGTGGCGTAGGCTACAATCCTATCCTCCACTTCCTGCCCATTGTCATGGAGCAGGAACATCTCACCATCCTCCGTCTTCTTGAGGGCATCTGTGAGGATAAGGTCCTTGATGTTGGTGGCACTCTTGGCCATGGGGATTGGAGGCTTGACGCCTATCACTCAAAAACTTGACCAACTGGGTGTGAGTAGGGACCCTCTTGAGGTTGGTAGGGGACAGGTACTTGCAAGCAAGCACAGCCAGCTGGGTGGCAGAAAGGTCTTTGGAGGTGAGCATAATCTGCACCAGATACCACTTCAGGAAGCAGGATATGGTAGTGTTGGGCATGATGCAGGTATGCTTGCCCTTGATGGTTTGGACCAGGTCCCAGCGCTCAGTGTTGAGCTGCACTGGGCAGGAGCAGTCCTCACAGGTGTAATGTTGGCTCTTGAAGCCCCGGTTGGCATTGTTGCAGCTGAAGATATACCCATTGGTCACCATGGCCGGCCCACCCTTTACACTCATGATTGGGAAGTATTTGGGCAAGCAAGAGGGAACCTTGAATTTGCCATCAACATTGCAGATGTTGTGGGCCACAAGAGGGTCCCAAGGGCCAGCAGGAGCATGGCAGAAGCCAGGAAAGTAATTGGGGCAGGGCTTTGAATCATCCCCTGATGAACTAGAAGGGGGAGAGTTTGGCGGGGTGGGGAAGCAGAAGGGGGCTTGTTGTGGTGCTCCTCATGTGCAGGAGACTTTTCTTTGGGAGGGGTCTTTTTACCTTGCCACTTCTTCTTGGTTGGCTCCTCATCAGAAGCCAAGTTGTAGAAACTGTGGTCCATAAGAGAGCCATTAGATTCCTCTCCCCCAGTGGAGTGAGCAGGGCTCTTCTCAGGAGAGGGCTCAGGAGAGGGCTTTGGAGATGGCTTGGGGGATGGTTTAGGGTGGCCTTCTTTGACAAGACAGGCTTTTTCTTGATAGATTTGGTTAGTTTAGAGGGACGCTTGGTATCCTTTGGCTGTTTGGAAGTGTTCTTGTCCTAAAATAATAAGTAAAATGGTTTAAAATAAAGCAATGTGTTTAAAAAATAAACAAAACAAATTAAAAATCATAATATACAAAAAGTAAATCTTAGATGGCTTTTCTTGGCATTTAAAAGTTAAAAAATACTTGTATAGTTTTTTATTAAAGTTATAAATAACAAGATAAAAGTTAAGAGAAATATGTGAAAGTATTATATTTAGATATAGATTTTATTTTAAAAATTAGAAAATATGGAAGAAAAAAGTCAAAAATACAACATATCAAAAAATGAGAAGTTTTTATTATATAAAACATAAAGTTTTATGTGTGAGAACTGAAAAGTGTTGATATTAGGAGTGACAATTAGTAAAAAAGCTGAATTCTCACTGTTGATTACAAAAATTGTAGACATTATTTTTGATGACATTGTCACTGTTGACATTTTTTTGAAAAGTTACTAAGAAAAAACATAGTACACTTAATTAAATTTACGCAGGCTAGCAAAAAATTAACTGTTTTCTGTGTGTTTTTGTTCACATATAAAAATTAAAAAAACATATAAAAATAAGTTAAAAAAGTATCAAGGTTCTTTATTTCTTTATTAAAAATTATATTTTGGAGGTGTTAATATGATATTTTACCATTGCACTTATATGAAGCTGTTAAGAAGTTGTATTCAAGTATTGAAAAGGGTAAATTGTTGACAATGTCACTTACAACATTCTTTATATGAAGTGGCATATTAATCTAGGCTTAATTGTGCAACTCTAATTTTCTTAACTCCACCCCAGGGGATGATCACAAGCAAATAAACGACATTTAAAAGTGTCAACATTATTTTTAATAATAAATTCTATAGTAACTTACATAGTAAGTCACACTTAAATTATTAGATCCCTGTTAGCCACCAATCCACTTAATAAATCAAAGCCAGAATAAGTGCCACATATATATTTATAACATGAACCTTTCAACAATTAAATGTATGCACACTGTCTTTTTCAATTTAATAATTCAATAAATTTTTTTTAAATGCACACTTTTTTTACTCTAGATGCTTCAGTTTTGTTATTAAAAAAGTTTGGCTTAAAAAGTGTCAACATTGACACTTTTACGCCGTGAAAACAAATAAAAAATAAACTAATTTTTATTAGTAAAAGTAAAGGAAAAATCAGGTTAAATCAAGTTTTTTATTAAGCTTAATATTAAATTGTGTCAAGATGGCCACAATTTTGTTGTGTTTTCTGGGTTTGCACCCCTGAACACTTTAAAAAAAAGAATTAAGTTGGCGCAACTAGCAAAAAACATAGGAGATTTAGAGTTTTGAGTTGATAGTGGTCATGCTAACAAAAGTGTTGACATGGGCGCTGTTGCCAGTTATTCAAGGAGAAGTATAATTATTTACTTGTATACCTTGTGCCAATGAAACCATCTCCAGTACATAAGCTCAATTTTTTACCCACAGTCAATGCCCTGCCCAAAGCACCCACTAGTAATCTCATTGGAATTATGTGACTTCCCTTTAATGAGTTGGCAGACACTATTGTGTCTACAGTTGGGCCATAGTATGTGTTGGAATTCATCTTTTCCTATCTATGCAAGTTTGTTGACAATCCTTTGGTGAGTCCTGATTTTTGCCCTGCAGTTCAGTGCAGCCTCAGAGGGCAATTTACCTGCTCATATGACCTTGTATACTTTAAACTCTAAATATTACATCTGACAATGAGTCAAGTCTATTGATGAGGAGCGCCTTTTGGGAAAGCTTCAAATATGGAATTGAGAAAGAAGAGAAGTATTTTTTATTGGATAATACTTTAGACCTATATAGCTTTAGCTGTGGCAGAGATTTAGTTAGATTGAACCTAGGTGTTGGTCATGTGCGAGATGGATTCAAGCCACTGGATACTTGGATTGTCATGTGATATTGCTTAGTTACCATTCTCAGTATGTTGAATGGTATATTGGAAGGGCACCAAATTGGGCAATGGCTGGATGTTAAGTAGGTTGGTAGTAGCCAGAATGCTTATACACCCAGAACCTTGACACACACACACCCTTAAGGAGTTACTTCAGTGCATCAGGAGGGGGCTTTGTTTTAAAGGCTGCTGCCTGATGTTCCTGGAGTTGTTTGCTAGTGGGTACTAACCGCGTCAAGTGTTCTCCTTTGCTAAGGCAGAGGCAGGCTCTGTGGTATTTCTTGATGACAGGGGTTTTGGCACCTTGGAATTTCACTAGATAGGTGTTTCTGTCTGGCCTGTACTTGATGATTATTCCTGGTCCTCTGTGTACTGAGTCTAGATTCTTTCTGTTTCCAGCCAGGACCCAGGCAGGGGAGTTGATGGGAAGTGGTTCCTCTGTAGAGGTTACCTTTTGTGTTTTGAGCCTTTTTGTTTCTTCTATTTTAGCTTTGAGACGTATGTATTGTAGAGTTGATACTTGTTCTACTGTGGGGATTTCCCCGGGGGATCTTTATTTATGGTTGGTTGTTGCAGGTAACTATCTCTGGTTTGTATCTGTATGTTAATTCAAACGGTGAGTAGACTGTCCCTTGATTGGTGTGGACCCAGGATACTAATAATGTATGTTTCATGTATAGTGGCCATGTGTCCTAGGCTTTGACATCCATTTTTTTGAGGGTTCTGATAAGGCTGTCATTTAGGCGTTCAACTCTGCCGTTGGCCTGTGGCCTGTAGGGCAAGGTTGTAGAATGTTTGATGTTTTTTGATTTTAAATTGCTGTTTAATACGTGACCTGCTAGCTCTGTGGCTCCATCAGTTATGATATAGTCTGGAGTACCATAGTCAGCTATGATTGCAGTGTTAATGAATTGGTTTATTGTTTCTGCTTTGTGATCCTTTGTTGCCCAGGAGATAGGCCAGTGTGTAGCAAAGCTGATGGCTACAATTAGGAAATGTTGTTTTGTCTTTGTTTCTGGGAAGGGGCTCACCACGTCCAGTACCAAAACCTTGAATGGTTCAGGGTCAGGTACTGGGTTAACTGTTGGCTGGGGAGCTTTTGTGCTGACGTATTTCTTGCACACTGTGTACTTTTTCAGAATATCAATTATATCTTGTATAAGATTAGGCCACCATACTATCTCTTTTAAAGTGAGGTATAGATTTTTAGCCTTTGTATGTCCTAGTAGACAGTGATATCTTAATATAGTGTCAACTCTTTGTGTGAGTGTGATTTAGGAAACATTTTTATCATTAATAATTTGGTATACAGTGACATTTGATAAACAGAAATATTTTTTGTTCCTTACTAATGTATTGTGGGTTAGCTGGTGTGTTGAGGGGTCTTTCCCTTTGGTTTTATACTCAGTATTGTATAGGTTTGGCCAGTCAGAGTCCAGGTGGTCAGGATGATCCTCTCTTGGCTGACATAGCCTAAAGTGAGCATCAGCTGTGACCAGATCTGCCCCTTTTTGTATTGGATGTCCAAATTGAGCTGTTCCAGCAGGGACATCCATTTGGCTTGTTGCCGTGTGGGTGTGTTCTGAGTTTTGAAATAGATTAAGGATTTATGGTCAGTTAGTTTTTGGACGTTTAAATGTTCTTCTAGATAACATCTCCATTTCTTGTATATGTGATATATTGCTAGCAATTCCTTATCATGTATTGGGTATCTCTGCTCAGTGTTGGTTATTTGTCTACTTTTGTAACATACTGGCAGGAATTCTTGCTGCCCTGGCTGGAAGATGCGTAGGACTGCGCCAATGGTGGTGTCACTGGCATCTGACTCAAGCTTGTAGCACTTGTTAATATTAGGGTATTGAAAGATTGGTGCTTCAATCAAAGCTTGTTTTATTAGTTGTAAATTCTTGTTGCATTCTGGTGTCCAGATGAATTTATTTTTGGCATTACCCTTGGTTATTTCATTGATTGATGTGGTGAGCTTTCTGCAGTTTTTGATGTATTTCCTTAGGTAAGCTACCATTCCAAGAAAGCATCTAACTTGTTTAAAAGAGGTGGGGTGTTGCATGTTATTTATGGCTTTTACTTTGTCTGGAGCTGCTTTGATGCCACCGTCAGAGACAATGTGGCCCAAGAACAGGAGGTCCTTTTCCATAAATTGGCACTTACTAGGCTTGGCATAGAGTTTGTGCTTTGCAAGTTGATCAAGTGTCTTGCAGACATGCGTGATGTGTCCCTCTTTTGTTTTTGAGAATATAATGATATTGTTGAGATAGCATAATGTATTTTAGAGGCCATTTAACACTTGGTTCATCATAGTGACAAACGCTGCAGGAGCGTTAACATCCCAAAGTTCATTACTCTACATTCAAAAGATCCAAATTGCGTACAGAACACAGTTTTTTTCATGTCTTTTTCTTTTACTTCAACTTGGCTATAACCTGAGGTGAGGTCAATTTTAGAGAAAAATTTGGTTCTGGAGAGTCTTGCAAACAGATCCTCTATGAGTGGGAGGGGATATTTATTCTTTACCGTGCTTGCATTGAGAGCTCTATAGTCTGTTACTAGACAGAGTGAACCTTCTTTTTCTTTACAAAGAAAACTTCCGCCCCCACAGGGATTCAGATGGGTAAATGAATCATTTGATTAGGTTATCCTCAATATGGGTCTTGAGGGTTTGGGTCTTCATGGGGGAGAGTATGTAGAGAGGTACAGGTTTAGGCATGGCTTTAAATAGGTTGATGCCATGTTTGATCTCCCATTTGGGGGGTAACTCTGTGAGCTCTTCCTTGAATACATGATTGTATTTGTTTAGTAGTGCCACAAGTTCTGGGCATTGGATTTTGGTTGTTTGTATATTATTGAATTCAGTGTATCTCATTATGTGGAGGATACTGTCTTTGGTTAGACGTTATGATTTTTCTTGGTTTATGACTTGGACAAATACTGTGTCTCTTAGAATCAGGTTGTTGGGTTCTTTGAGGATATTAAAATTGACTTTGTTGCGTTTGATGGTCATGGTTTTTGTTTTCCAACAAACGCTGGGGTTCACTTGGGTGAACCAGTCCATGTCTGCTACAATGTTGTAGTTTATGTTGTTCATGAAAAGTCCTTTGATGGACGTTTTTATGCCTTGGAGGTAAATTCTGAAGGGAGTTGTTTTGCCTTCAAGTAGAACCTTTGATTGGTCTGCCATTCTGGCATATTTGAAGTTGGATTTGACAACTGGTATTTTGTAATTGGTTGCAAATGGTTTGCTAACCATAGCGTGTTGTGCACCAGAGTCAAATAATTATATGTGCATGTGATTTTTAAGTGCATGGGTAGACAAGAAGTTGTGAGCAATCTTTAATTTTACGTTCATAAAAATGGAGAATTGTGTAACACATGGGATGCAAGCAGCAAAGTTCTTGCCTTGGTACAGTTTCTTGTCAAGTTGGGGGGACAGGGGCACTTAAGCCTGTTCCACCTCCTCTTTTTCCTGTTTCTCTGTTTTGAGACCTTTGAGGTCAGAGAATGTGGGGTCAGATTCATAGTGGGTTGCTATTTCAGCATTGTTTACTCTGGCGGTGACCTCTTTCTTGGGGTGGGAGCAGTTTGCGCTTTGGCTGCAATTGCCATTGCTATGATTGGTGTTTTGGAGTTTATTGTCATTGGAGTTTTCTCTGCCATTGCCTTTTGAGGGGTAGCTGCCAATGTGTGCAGTGTATTCCATGTTTGAGCGTTTTTCTGTGTGTTTAGCTTCTGCAATGAGTGCAGGCATGGAAGTGTTGGCCTCTGGACGGATGAGGACAGCAACAGAGGGTTTCATTCTGTTGATGAAAGAGGCTCTAGTGTGCACGTTGTCAGCTTGAGCTGGGTTTTAGATTTTTCAGCATATTTCCTCAAATTTATTGGCATAAGCTGTGATGGTGGTCTTCTGAGGAAGATCACTGAGCTGTATTGCAATGTCTTGGAGGGATTCAGTGACGCGGAAATTGTGGATGATGTCCACTTTGAACTCTTCTCAGCTGTCAAGCTGGTTGTCAGTTTGGGAGCCAACCCAGGTGGCAAACCAGTTAGCTGCAGCCTTGTACAGGCACTTGCTGGCTTCCTGGGGCCACTTTTTGTGAGAGATGTGTCTGGAGTAGAGTTTAGTGGCTGAGTGGTCTAGCCAGTTGATAAAGTTTTTTTGTTTTTACCAAAGATCTTATTGATACCAATGTATTTGGCGTTGGTAACTTTGCCTATGATAGGCAGTTGTGCATTTGTTTGTGGTTGAAGAGAGCAACTGTATTGAAAAATCTTGGTGCATGCTTTGGACATGACCAGAACTTCAAATACAGTTCATCCACTAGGTATATATTTGTAGATGTTGTGGGCGCAGCAGTACTTTTTCCAGGTCTCCTGGGATGTGGCCTGGTTGAGTGTGTGAGCAAAGGTGGGCAGGTTTTGATCAGTCATTTTCTCTTTCATGGGTGTGGTCAAAAACCCGTAGCTGCTACCAGTTATGAGGAGCACCTTTTGGGGAAGCTTTAAATATAGAATTGAGAAAGAAGAGAAGTATATTTTATTGGATAATACTTTAAACTGATATAGCTTTAGCTGTGGCAGAGATTTAGTTGGATTGAACCTAGGGGTTGGTCATGTGCTGGATGGGTTCAAGTCACTGGATACTTGGACAGTAATGTGATATTTCTTGGTTGTCATTTCCAGTATATCAAACTGTATATTGGGAGGGCACCAAATCGGGTAATGACTGGATTTTAAGTGGGTTGGTGGTAGCCAGAATACTTGTACATCCAGATACTAGAAACTATATTAAATGATCCAAAATAACCCACTCCTCCCAAAGTTTTTATAGGGAAGGATAAGTAATTGTTTCTGCGCCAAAATTAAGACCAAATTACCACTGATCTAGATCCAGATGCTAGATCCCCAAATAGTCAAACTTTCATTTATTTACAATGGAAATCAATTAAGATATAGCCTTAATATCACATTCCACTCAGTGCTAATCCCCAATTGTGTTCCAGCCAAACTTAAAATTGAGTCACCCTAATAAATGCTTCTAAATCTGTATGATATAAATAAAATATCGTCTTAGTAGAAGCCCTTGCACTATCATTAATATTAAAACTTATGCTTCATATAATTTAAAGTTTTTACAGTATTATACCCTTCAGAGATGAGCAAGATTAAGCTCCTGGACTTTTTATCCTCCTTCATAGGGATCCTGCTTTACCTACTCCAGTTGAGACAAAAATGAACCCAGCCTAGAATAGGGTTGTGAAGCAAGTATGACATTGTATATTCAATTCAAAGCTACAGAAAGATTTTAGCATTACCAATGTACTACAGCTGTCTTATCTTAAAGAACAATAACTGAAAAATAGTAGAATAGAGCTTGTAGATAATTATGTTTATTAAAGCTGGATTACAATCTACCCAGCAGCTGCAATCTATCCAGGTGTAACTAAGAACTTATTCCCATCATTACATGTGCCTATATCTATTTATACTGCAACAACCCTTTTTCTTGTCTTTTCAGACAGTTCTCAGTGGCTACCTTTGTAATAGGTCTACTTTTACTGGCTATGTCTATCCTGATTGGCTGTTCTTGACTTTTGTTTTTCTACTGGACTTTACAAGGGGTACATGGCACCACAGCTACAGCCTACGCCTTTTTTGAGCTAGCCTACTGATGTTTATCACGTGGCTGTAACTTTAAGTGCCTCATATGGCATTTGAAAACTACACTGTAGTTAGTTGACACTTAGAAATAGTCCTAATTATATCCTCTTAATCTGCTGGATAGAATGCTGGTATTCCTGTTTTCCCTTTTTTGGATTTAATCAGTGATTCTTTTCTGGATGGCAAGACTTCTTCTTATTAATATGACAGGTAGAGTTTAGGATTATACACCATATAATAGCCAACTCAATCTAATATAAGCCTGAGGATTATCTGCCATGTAATGATGACCCAACCTGAACCAATAAGAAACCAATTATACACTGTGTAATGCTGACCCAAACCTGTTATTTCCTAGCCTTTGGAACATCACCTATTCAGTATACACATATACAACTTTATAGTTTGGATGGGACTGAGTTGATACAATGTCCAGTAGGGTGGAATGGGAGATATACAATCAATGATCTAGTTATTACACTGCTTGTAATCAGTGATATTTACTATAGCAGCTAATAATTATATACTGTACAAATGCTATATCAATTATAATAAGCTAATTGTTACATGCATATAATTACAATACCATATATTATAATAAGCTGGTGATAGTACACTGTATAACTGATAAGATCTGTGTGCAATGATTAGACTATTGTTTTGTAGTCAATCAGCCCAATATCACATGGATGCTGTTGACTACAAAAGGATCTACATTTGGAATCTCTACCATTTTATAAGGGATCTGTATTATTCTGCCAATTACATCTTCATGAAAGATAACACAACTGTCAACAAGGCCAATATTATTAAGGAATATTTGAATTCTAACCATATTGTTTGCTTTGATTGGCCTCCTTAAAGCATGGAATTATACTCATTGAACATCTTTGGGATGTTATTTAGTTTACTTTTTCAGAAGGCTCCAAACAATCCATAGCGGATTTAAAATTTGGAGTGACATAAGCATGGGAGGCAATTCCTATTCAAACTCTCAAGAACATGTCTACTCAGTAGCCAGAAGAGTTGCTGCATTTATCAAAGCTGAAGATGGACCAATAAAGTACTAAGTAATTGAGATAATTGATATTGTATGCTATCTAAATTTGATAATATATATATGTTTTTATTATGTTTTATATTTGTTTTAAAAATCTTGTGTAAATTTTTGCGGTGCAACTTTTCATGCTAGTTTTACTCATTTTCAATTTGTAAAATCTTGAATTATCCTAAATAATGCTGATGGGTCATTACTTAAGGAGGTTACTATAGTTTAGTTTTTTTATAATTTAAAATTTTAAAAAGTAGAAGAGTTAAGTAAATTGTGGGGTGTCTTTAACCCACTATTATTATACTCTTGGTTTTTTAATGTATTATTTATTGATAATAGGGTTTATATCAGGGAATTGTTAAAGATTAGATCATCCTGTTTCCGCCTAAAGAAAGCCTTTTTTATAATTCTCAACTCTTATTCTACCTCTCTTTAAATTTTGCCATATCAATCGATATGCTTAAATCAACATTTATCTTTAATATCAAGCAACTTTTAAGGTTGCCAAAATACTGAAATTGAATTCGACAATCTATATTTAATAATCTAGTCAATAAGCTTAATATCAAAATCAAAATAATAATTATTTTTGTTATCGATAACAGTTTTTAGTTGATTTGTTAGATAACATAAAAAACGTTTCATATGGCAGGAACGAACTTATTAAGTTGGAAATGTATAGAGCTTTGTAGTTACTTTAATATTAGATAGGTGATGTCAAACTTTCCAAAAAATATTTCTCCATTGATGTTAAGATAATTTCAAAGTAAAAAAATTCCTATCATATTTAATCATAAGTCTAAAGGTGAAAATGATTAGGGCTTAGCAAAAATAGAGTTCGAATTGGAATTTGAAACCTAAATTGTTTTTATAGAGACGTTTGATATTTAGTAATAGCTTTTAAAATAGGCGATTTTTATTTTTAATATGATTAACTTGGTTTATCAACAATAATCCAAAGGTTTAACCTTTTTTGCTTGATTTTATAAAAATGAAAAGCACAAAACAACAGGAAATAAAAGTGTTGGACAGCTATATATTTTGAGATTACTGATACAAATTTCACTATTTAAAAGACTCTTTATGAATTAGGAGTAAAATAGAATCAAGAATTCAAACTCGAATGTTTATAGATCTATCGTCAATGATTTAGATTACATATTATTATCTTCAAAATATTTCACATACTAATAAATATTTAAATAAAAACAATTTTTTAATATATTCAATATTGAAACAATAAAACCATCTTGGATAGATTTACAGGACATATGTACGTCATTTTTTATACTTTGATACGAAATACCGTGGTAATCATGTAGTATTTACTTAGCCATATTTGGTTAGCATCGCTGTTCCTGGATCATGTATTAGAAAGATGTTTAACTTTTGATGATTCGAATTTGTCAAGTGTCAGAGATTGGTCAGAGAGATGATGCTTGTTTGACATACGATGGCGGAAGACTAAACATAATATATACAATATAGTGTTGTAACAGGGCTACAAATTTAACCCTTGGTGAACATCCAAAGTCAGTATAAATAAAGCAAAATTTAATGATTTAAAATTTATCCTTCGACCTCTCGCTTGGTCCACCGCTGATTAAGCTGAGTGTTCCGGGTCCGCCCCCTAGTTGTGTGATCCTGGTCCTCCGCCGCCGCCCTGTTGGTTTGGTTGCCTGTAGGTATGTATGTATCAAATGCTAATGGTTAAACAAGTTGAAATTTTTAGCGCAGTGGAATCCTAGTGATTCCAGGTTCTTTTGGTGTCATGCCTGGTTCTTGTGTCTGTTCCGGGTGTCCTTCGTTTTCATGCTTCGGGTGTCCTTGTGTTTCTGTTTCGGGTGTCCCTGTGTTTCTGTTTCTCGTGCGTATCATTCTCGTGTGTTTTGTTTCTGGTGTGTATCATTCTCGTGTGTTTCTGTTTCCGGTGTTTATCATTCTCGTGTGTTCTGTTTCTAGTGTCTATTTCATTCTCGTGTGTTCTTTTCTCCTGATTTGTGGGTGTCCCGCCAAGCAGCAAGCTATTTGCTGCTGAGGTACCATTTAATGCTGCGGAAACCTGCAGGGTATGTCATATTCGCTTGCTTGAAGGAGATCGATAGCATTACTTACTCCTCTGATGGCCGTCTTACCAAGAGTAACTTCCGCTCTTGACAGGCTGTAATTATTGCTTGTACATAGCTTTGCCTTCAAACATACCGAAAATTTAGCAAATTCCCTATATCCAAAACAAGCATCTAAAAAATGCCTGACAACTTCTGCTTGGTTCTTTTGTAAGCAAGTCTATTTTTGGCGCAAAGCTGTTTACGTTAACTATACGCCACTTGCTAATAATAATTAACTGTTTAAACATAACAGCTAACTCTTAAAAAAATAAAATTTTAATACCCTTTTGTATAATTATTTCTTAAAATTAAAGCGTGTATATGTTTGCTTGTACCAAAATTAAATCTCAAAATAGCACTTAAAACCGAGGTAATTCTTATTAATACAACTTTATCTATTGTTAGATGTTGAATCGATCAAAAAATCACTGTATCATCCAAAGTGTATATTTTTATTTTCTATCATTCGTACTTCAGATATTACTCCTGATTTAGTTGGCTGATTCACAAAATTAGATTCAAATTGGATTTATATTTAGAGCGATAAAAATCGTTTAATCTCAGCTTTGATTTTATATGCCTCGTCTGCTGTCGGCTTCCTGGTCTGAGCTATCACATCCTGGTGATAAATTCTGTTTTGAATTTTTAAATAAATCTTTGATATAATCGGTAGGGCATTCCATTTCGAAAACTACATCTTGAAAAACGCCATCTTGATTTTTAGCTATTTTGAATTATAGTAAAAACGCCATTTTGATTTACGACATTTTGACTAAGGAAAAACGGTTTTAAAATTTTAGATTTTTTGAACTCCAAAAATAACCCAAAAAATTCAAAAAAAAATAAAATTCAAAAAAACATTTCTAAGCTTAAAAAAGCCTCGGAATTCCAAATCTACAATATAAAAATGGGGTTGATTAGTAGCACAATAGTTGGGTAAAACCCAAAAGTTAAAATAATCCCAAAAACAACTATTTTCATCTATTTTAACTGCAAACTATACTTTAAAATAAGCATAGGATTGTACCAAATACCAAAAAAGTCAAAGAATGGTAAAATCAAAGGAAATAAGAGAGAATATAAATAAGAGTTTATTGCAAATAGGCTCAAACATTAGTGGAAAGAGCAACTGAGATGGCTTGAAGATGTTCAAGCTTGCTATCCTTGGGATAGTAGGCAAGGACCACCTTGCTAATCTCTGTATACTTTTTCACTGTGTTGGCCTGCTTGGGGGGTTGCCTTTGGTCTTCATACCAGTCTTAAAGAGGCAGGCAGAGATGGCTTGTTGGGTTTTGAGGTGGATCATGATCTTATTGAATTTGGGCTTATGAACCCTAATCCTTGTAGCAAACTGGCTATGCCACTCCTTCAATGGAAGAGGTGGTCTTGATCAACCTGTCTTTGACCTGCTTATAGCAGTTCCAGGTGATTGAGTCACCACCTTTTCTAATGTGGCGTGCTCCTTGGAAGATGCCAACCCATTGAGTCTCAAAATACTTAATAAAGGGCGCAAAGGCTGCCTGGTTGGCCTGGATATAGGGATGGCAGAGGAGGGCATCATAAAAGGCATTGGTTTCCTCCTTTTGAACAAGGGCAAGAGCAGCAAAGCAATTAAAAAAGTCCTTTGCTTCTTTGGTGCCTTCAGTGTAGACCAGCTCATAAAGTTCAGAGCACTTTTGGAGGCAGCAGCAGAGTGCCTGCCAGAAGTGGAAGTAGCATCCCTGAGGAGAGCTCTTGAAGTCTCAAATAAATGCATTTTCCTGAGCCTGTTAAAAATCCACTACCAGATATTCATGCTAGGAAAGGCTTTCTGGCTTTTTCTTGACTAGGGTGGGAACATCTTCTTCTTGGGGGATGGATTTCTTCTTGCACCCTCTAGTCTCCTTGGGCTCCTCTTCAATAGTTGGGAGGATTTCATCAAGTTTGGCCTTTAAAATTGTGAGCGCCCAGAAATATATTTTCTGCTTCTTGTTGGGAAGGAAAAGGAAAACAAGGGAAAGAACTAGATTACCGACCTGCCCATGGATATCCCAAAGCTGGCTGAAGAGCTTTGAGAAGGTTGAGAATGTTTCATCTGCAAGCCAGGTCTTGCATTTTAAAAGGTTACACAGATCTTGGCTTGTGGCAAAGCAGCTGATACGCTCTGGGGCATGTTGACCATCATTGTGAAGAAGGGATCTCTCCTCATGGCGAGATAGTTTTTGCCCCTCAGTAATGATCAATTGGTCAATGGAGCTTGCACTGACGCCTTCAGTGCTCAGAGCATATCTCTGATGTGGCAGATCCAGGCCTAACCAGTCCATCCTACCATTATCCTGCCCTTGACTCTTATTGTCATCACCTTTCTGTGACAAAGCTTTGAGGGGCTTTGCCTCCAGGGAGGCAATTTTATAGGACAACACTTTGTTGTCATCCCTCCAATGAGCCATGATTTCAATGCTTTTTCCTCTCTTGCTCTCAAAGCCTCAATTTCACGGTTTGCAATTTCTATTACTTTTTGTAAGATTTCATCCCATCCTACTTATAAGTTCCAAGCATCCCAAGCATAGATTAGGTTCCCTTGAGCGGGAGTCCCTTCCTTTGCAAAGTAATTGGAATAAGCTCTTCAAATGCAGCCTTTACTTCTACCAAAGACTCTGAAGGAAAAGTCTTAGTGACCTCCAGGATGGTCCAAGCTTCTTCCAATGTACTTGGAGGAACCTCCTTCCTTGCAGCAGCAGTCTTCGCACAAAGGACTCCAAATTTGGCTCTCTCAAATTTCAACAAATAAGACATGATAATTGAAAAATTAGGTGAGGGGAAAGCGTCAAAACCAACAATGTGAATACATCTTTTATTAATGTTTAACTGTTTTTGCTTATATACCATTTGGGGCATACACAGCTGAAAACCCCTCTGGTTCCTGAATCAACCAATGATTTGCATCACGTGGTCTATGACATTCAAGTCATCCAACATAGATCTTTACCTAAAAAATCACCAACAATTCTCAACCTATGAGAATTAATCTACAATGAGAAGGAGTCACCTGACACCATTCATCTCAATGTACCAATTTAGCATGGAGCTTGACCAGCTCCTGGTGCCAAAACCCTGTGGATTGCACATCCCAAACTCAGCTATCAGTGTTCCAACTGGGAACCAGCTGATCAAACCTGAATTTCTAGGCATCCCTGTCTTTATTTAGTTATCTTTGCATTTAATTGTTTTTTGTCTTAAAACCCATTAAAATGCTTCAAAACTTAAACCAGGCGCCACCGCGGCGCCCAGCAATTTCCCCAGACAGCGCCTGAAAAAATTTTATAGCGGCACCTCAGTGCTTCTTGAATCCATTAGGCGGCGCGGCGGCGCTTCTAACCTAATAAATTTGCCAACATGGCGTTTTTAACCCAAATTCCGGGGGATTTCCCATAGTTATACTTAACCATACCTCTTGACACAGTCAAGGCAATTAAATACTATAATTAAATCCTCATTAATTATATTAGCTCATGTTTATTAATTAATCTTCCCAATTAACTAAACCGTTTTGAGATGCCTAGTCTCCAAGATTGATTCAGCCAATCTTGCCTCAATTCTTCTTGTTAGCCTAACCTAACTGACCATCCATATTATGTTCTTTTATTAAACATAGATATCCAGTTTCTAGGAACCTTCCCCTCAAGAATTCCAATCAAACCTATCTATATGCAATAAACAGCAAAAACAGAATATCTTTATATTTCGGAGCATTTATTTGGAAAAATACTCAGCAGTGACTGTAGTACGGTCACATCTGATCAGTGAGATATCTCTGTAATTTTGAGGCGCCACCAACAGTTGCTAGTTAGGTATCATTTAGATTAAGGAGCACATTGTTGACGACCTCAGTTGCAGTTTGATCCTTTGTGGTTGGGATTTCCTGGCAAAGAAACCAGCAGATCAGTTGAAAGAGAGGGTCAAAAGGCTCAGCGCAGTCATGCCCAATAGGCAGGGCTTTAAACCAAGTGAACCCATAGGTGGTGAGTCTAGCTAGACACCCAACATTATCAAATTTGAAGTGATGTTGACGTATGGGTTCTTCTCATTGTTGCAGCGGAAGCTGTAGCCCTTGTAGACAAAGCTGGCACCCCCTTTCTTAATCATAATTGGATAGCTGATAGGGTATGTTGTTGGCACAGCAAAGGTTCCATTTTGGTTGCATACATTGTGGATGGTATTAAGATCTCAGAGCTCAATTTGATCATATGCAGGAGCACCAGGCTCCTGCTCCTCTTCCTCCTCAGGCTCTGATGTGGGATCAGAGTTGCAATTGAAGTTGAATAACTTCTCTTGGGGGTCTGAGGGGGAGTATACAAATGGAGAGTGGGGAGGGGGTAGGAATGTTTCCCTCTGGCTCAGGTGATGGAGTTGGGGTCTTGGGGGGAGCTTTGGCCTTAGAAGGCTGCTTTTTTTGGGGTTGTCTTGGCCTTTTTGGCCTTTGAAGGAGTGATCTTGGACTTTGAGGCCTTGGGCGCAGCTTTAAGATTGACTTTGGAGGCACCTAAAAGTGAATTGATTTACAAATATGAGCAATTTGAGGGTTGTTTTTAAAGAGAAAAATGAGAATGTTTTAAATAAAAAAGTAGTAATTTTTTTACATAATTTTTTTTGAAAAAACTTAAAATATTTAATATCAAAATTTAAGTGTTGTTAATTTGTAAAAAATATTTTTTATTAGTAACACAAGTATGCAAAACTTTGAGTTTTGACTGAAAACTTGCAGTTGAAATTGAGTTTTCAAAGGGACATCATCAAGGTTCTGTAAAAAACATAGTGTTTTGACTATTTTTATATTAAATTAACAAATTTCTGGTGGAGCTACCTCAACCAGGCCAAAGAGTAAAACTTGATTTTTTTCAAATACTGGCTTATACAACTGGGGTTAAAAAGTACCCAGTTGTTTAGAGGAAATCAAAAAATATATATTTTCAAAGTTTCAGGAAATTTCTTACATTTTTTATTAATATGGCAATAGACATGAATATGTACTTTTGAAAAGTGGAAAGCAAGAATTGTGGTGGGGGAATTGATATAGCGTAGCCTGGCATCAAATGTAATTTCCCCTTATTTTCCCCTATCCATTATGCTAATCAAATCAATTGGGTGATATGAAGCTTGGTGGAATTTGAAGTGATGTAAATCAAAATAGTGTAATCACCCCCTTCCATATTAAAATCACTATTAAAATATTTTATTAAGAGAACCCTTATCAACGTATCCATATATAATAAAGTTATAAATTACATATAACAAAACTGTTTTTTTACCCAGCAATTATATTCACTAGATGGACTATCATAGTGGTGTCTATTTAGATTGTTCTTAGTATAAATGTCTTGGATGATTACTATAGGAATCTCTTCTGGCACTATACAACAGGTTTTATTTTAGTTTGGGTATAAGCTTATTTTAGTTAAAGATAAATAGTGTGATTTGAAATGGGATAAAGTCAAGATGGCGTAAACACACCCCATACTAAGTGATTTCATATGTAAATAAAGTTAGTGAAATAAGATTTAATTAATCTGACTCAAAGTGACAGAATCAAGATGACATAAAAACAAAATGACACATCAATAAATTATATATAAATTTTAACTATTTTACTGTTTTTTAAATTTTTTGTGATTCAAATTCACTAATTTAAAAACACCATCTTGAGTTAAATTTGAGATGGCGTAAATCAAAGTGGCGTTTTTGAGATGGTGTGTCCTACCCTTTCAACTAATATCTGTACTTTTTTGCAATGAATTCTTACACTTATTATTCTATTTTTTCTTTCAGTTTTACTTTTATTTATTTTTATTTGGTACTGTAAGTTCAGAACCTGAACGTAAAAATGAAGGATTGTCAAATCCTTGGTCCAAATTTTGAATCACTTTTGTGGGCAACTCAGCTGAGTGAAAAATAAAATATTTATTAAAATCAAATATTTATTTTGATTGTTTTTGGTTTATTTAAATTGGGAAATTTCAAATCTCTTGAGCAGATAACTCAACTAACAAAAGACAAAACCCAACAAACAAATGTGGGATACATGAATCAGAAATGCAGGATTCTTATGTAAGATTTGAGATTTCCTGTATTTCAAAAAAATCATAGACAACATGTAAAACTTAACAAATCTGAAATTGCGGGATTGTCAAATCCAAGAACCCAATTTCAAATCAAAAATGGGGTGAATTCAAAATAAATATAATTTATGGGTGTCTCAAAAAGGGTGTCAAAGAATTGAGAGTAGATTTGAGCTGATTCTTTTAAGAAGCACAGGCATTCTCAAAAATCACTGTATTTTAGTTTAGGACGGCTAAAATTTAGATCATAATATTAACTGGCTTAACATACTTAACAATAAAATTGATTAAAATATACACTTTTCTTTTATAGTTTAATTTTATAATATAAAATTTATTATTTCTTCTTTTAACAACAACCAAGTCAACAAGCTGTTCCCTGGCCTTGACAAAATTATGCAGGGCTACACTGGGTCTCTTAACAGTGAAGCCTCTGTCTGTGGCCACTCCCAACCCTCAGGCCCTTTCCACAAGCACTACCCAGTAGTGTGATTTTTCTCCCACAACCTCAAGAATGGCCCTGTTTGCTCATCATACACAGGCAGCTGCTAACCCAAATCATGTATCAACACTAACACCTGGAATCAGGCAATTGAGCCATGGGGTCACCCAGGGAACCCAGAATCCAGAAACAGCCAATCAAATGGCACTGAACAGTTCTCAAGATGGACACATTCCTCCTCCAGCCAATCAGTCTGCAAGACACAGAAGAAAATTGATCACATTGGAGATTTTTCTCAAAATGGTTGAAAAGTGAGGAATGCTTATGTCCCTCAGGAAAATTGCAGCTGCAATGGGTTTTGCAAAGTCCACTGTGGCTGCAACCCTGTGAGCCCACGCCAAATGTGACCCCCTCTCAAGAAGACCCCAACTGGTGCCTGTACTTCAACTAAAGGTGAAAAAGCCCACCCTCTCATGATTGCTATCATGAAACATGATCCACAGATGCCCCTGGTCCAGGTTTGTATCCAACTGGGACTTCATGGCATTTTCACCAATAAAAGAACAGCCAATTTATGGATGCACAGAGTTGTGGTTGCCGTCAGAATCTTGTCCAACCAGTTTCTCAGTGGCCCCAGTTTGGTGGATACCAACCCCTACAATGCAACAATCATTAATTTTATAAAAGGAATGGCAATGAGGGCCCATACTGATGTCAATTTCTTGTTGTATGCCAAGATTTTGGCAAGTATCCAAGACTTTGGGGAAAATTTCATCAAATATGACTTCTACAAGCGCGGCCCAATCCTGTATTGATTTGTTGGGGTTTTGTTGGCAGTTTCCCCATTGGGTGTCAATAAATACTTGACAATATCAAACATCACAGATGGTTATGCCTACCAGACTGAGCTCAAGGACATGCTGGAGGAGTGGGCCACACAAAATGCTGTGCACACAGTTATACTGAGTGTGGAGATAGAGCAGCAGGAATGGGCAGCCAAAGAAATTATGGCTGTGGGTACACCTGTTGGTCCTATCCCACCAACCACGCTGACATGCATCTTGCAGATGTATGTCTTTACAATTTTGGTTCTGCTCTCAGGCGCTTAAAGCCTGCCAACTACAATGAGCTGTGCTCCCAAATTGAGAAGGGGTACAAGATTTTCTCTTCTGTATTTGTCCAGGGCTTATCAGATCTCATCATCTTTTATGCAAGTGATATTGATAAGTCCAGAAAGGACTCCTGCCTTCCCCCTCACCCATCCATTTGGTTTGTCAAGCCCACATATGTGAGGGAAAAAGAATTTGGGCAATTTAAGCAATCAGCTCTTGCTGCCTCTTCCCAGTCAACAAACCCTGCCTCCCCAACCCCCATCAAGCCACCTGCCTTCCAACACTAACTCCAAAACCACCACCCATTTCCTCCCCACTATCTCTGATGCCATCCCTTTCATAGGTGAAGATGAAGGCAATGTTCATTCCATCCCCTTCTTGTCCTTTGATGAGTAAAATAAAACTTTTCTTTGTGACAACTTATTAAAAGTGATATTTCTATTTCAATTCACAATTAACAATATTTCTTTTACATTGCTAGCATATCCCATATTTAAAAAATGTGTTGTACATTTGATGAGGTAACATATAATTATTTGCATTAATATTTTTTGTTATCAATAATAAATTAAGAACCACAAATACAGTAGTTTTAAAAGCTATGGCAACAAGCAAAAATTCTTCTAATTTAAACAAAATGATTTCAGATTTAAACAAAATCCAAGTTACGCAAGATTCAGGATTCAATTTATTTAAATATCTTCAGTTAATAAATGAATTGCCAAACCAAAAACAAAATTTCACTAACCCATCATACGGAAATTATTTCAAACATCAAGCAGTGTAGTTCAAACCACAAACAAAATGAACTGACACAACAAGTGAAATGGATGGATACTATTCCAGAGTATATTATAATCCAATCAGGATTCATATGAGGCACCAATAAAAGGACTAAAGTGAAACAAAACTTGAGCAATCTAGAAGCAAGATTACACAGGCACAAAACAAAATGAACTCACACAAGATGTGTAGTATAAGCAGCCTAAAATAGAAAAATAACAGTATAACAGCCAATCAACAGCTATCTAATTTAGGAACAGCTGCATTTTATCCATTTTCATGGCTCCAGATTTGTATAAAAGGTTTTGAGAACTTTCCAAATATGGACTTGAGATTACAATAGAAACAATTCATTAAATTTTAAAATTTCTACTTTTAGTGATTTTATCCTAGGTTTTTTTTACAATTGTTTTCAATAGCAACATCTTTAACCACGCCAGCAGCCAAGCCAGCTGCAATGGAGGCAAGGCTCAGAACAAGGAGGCACCTGTTTACACCCAAGCCTTTGAGGTGGGTAACAAGGAAGCTGACCTGTTACTGTCCCCCGACCCATATGGCTTTGACTTATTCAAGAGTCACTTAGTGTCTAGCTCTGCCCTTGCTCCCACACCCACCCCTGCACAAGCTGCCTGTCAACCAACCAATCAGGATGGCAACCTCAATCCAGACAACTTCCTGCCACCGCCCAACCTGCCCCCCCTCAGCTAATCAGGCTTCAGCTCTCACCGCCCAGTACCCCAAACACAGAATAATCACTGCCCAAATTTTTCAATAAATTGTGGCACTAAACTTACAGGGTCTGTCATGGGACCAGATTGCCACCCAGTTGCAATTTACCTGAGCCACCATAATGCTGGAGTTCAACAACCTAAAGAATAAGGGAAATCTGATTAGACAGCCAAGAAGCCAAAGAAGGCCACAGAGTCCCAGATAACCAAGGCCTACTCAATAATGCTTGACCTCCTCCAGCGGGACCCCAAGCTTCCTTTGACCTAGGTCCAGAAGCAACTTGCACACCATGGCATTTGGGTGTCTGAGCGCATGGTTCAGCTCTGGATGCATGGAAAGGTGGCTTCCATACGGGTTCCCACCTATTTTGCCGGCAACCAATGGGATGGCGCTGAGGATTCCCCATATGACACTGCAATTGAATTGGCCCTGGTTAGATGCTTGACAAGTCTAACAGATGACATCATGTTTGTCTTGTACTACAAGTTATCAATTGCATTTAACAATTTTGGTGAGCAAGGAAAAGCTGCCACCAAGAATGGAAGGAAGAAGTCCAAGAAGGGGACTTTCATTGGTGCATTTCTGGCTGTTTCTGCCAAGGGTTTTTTCTACTATTGGACAAACCCTGATTTCATCAATGGGTACTCATACAGACACATTCTCAGTGGATTGCTCAACTCCTGGGATGGCTCAAAGTCCAAATACCAGGTTTTCTTGAGCCACCAGATGGAGGGAAGCTCCACCGCCCTTGAGGCCATCCAGGAATGCAGGCACCAGGCCTCAGTCTACCCTGCCGGCCATGCAGACGTCCATCTGGCTGATGTCGTCTTCTTCAACATTGGAGATAACTACGGGAGTGCTGCCCTCAGGCTAACAACAACCTCTATCTTGGGGTCCTTGATCACAATTTTCTCTTTGGTCACCAAATGGTGGCTGACTTGTTTGCGCAAATGGTTTTCCATGTGAACATGGGCAACCAATCACGCAAGGATATTGCCTCCCACCCCGTGCCACAGCCACCTACCAGCCCATCCAGCCAATGACTGATGAGGAGTACAATGAGCAGTATATGGCAACCATCCTGCGCAATCCTCCTGCCTCCACCCCCCACCCCCACCAACTCCCCCTGCCCGCAAACCCATCCCATTCAATCCCAGACCCCTCAGGCTAGCACTGCCTCTATGTCTTCCTTCCTGCGCCATTCTGCCAACTAGGCATCATTCTTCCCCGCCTCAATAAACCCCTGGTCCCAGAAAATTTCTATTTATATTATCTTTATTTTCAATTTCAATTGTTTGTGTTCTCTTTGTTTATTTTGGCTATATTCTTTATGATCAGCTTATTTCTATAAAATCATATATTTACTATGTTGTGTATCTAGATCCTGAACACAGTTATGTTTAGCACCCAAACATAGCCCCCTGTGAAAATATTAACAATTATTTGGTGATCAGCTAAATTTGAATTAGAAAAGTATATTGTTAACTGTTTTTAGATAGAGTTGTTACTGATCCAAATTCAAAACCTTAATGATAAACTTTAAGCCAATCAGGAGCCAAGTGATAAAGTGATTGTTGTGACATAAAGGGTCATTCAATAACTCTTTGATGCATGTGCACTAATTAATATGATTGGCTGGATGTTTTGACATTGTATGCCATTGCCACTGGGGCAAGTTGTTGATGGACTAGTGCCCAATCAGCTGCTGGGTTAGCACTAGTCAACCAACAACTTGCCACAGTGGCAATGGCGTACATAGACAAAACATCAGCCAATCATATTAATTAGTGCACATGCATCAAAGAATTATTGAATTACCCTTTATGTCACAACAATCACTTTATCACTTGGATCCTGATTGGCTTAAAGTTTATCATTAAGGTTTTGAATTTGAATCAGTAACAACTTTATCTAAAAACAGTTAACACTACAATTTTCATATTTAAATTTAGCTGATCACCAAATCATTGTTAATATTTTCACAAGGGGCTATGTCAAGCGCCAAAAATAATATGGTAATAGAAGAAACAATGCCAACACAAAGCAAACAACACATATCAAGATGAGCGTAAAACATATACAAAATGGGTTAAAGATGGGATAATGTAGTAGATGGGAAAACAAAGAGAATAAAAAAAGAGGCAACAGTATCAAAATAATACATAATTTATTGGGGCAAAAGCTTAAAAACATATGGAAAGGTTAGTGAAAAAAATCAAATGAGAGAACTCAAAAAGCTTCTGAAGGACCTCAACTTGGCAATTGCTAAAATAAAGGACATTGACCGCAAGGTCAAAGCAAAGGTGAAGTATGCCGTCCTCACTGGGGACAAAATTGATAAGGTGTCTGAAAAGGCACTAATATCAAAAAAGCCTGACATCCCAGAAGTAACAATTGAGCACTTACTAAATATTCAAAAAACGGTGGTTGAGGGGCTCTAGTTCAAGGCTCACAATCTTTTTGTGCCGTCTGTTTGGGTTTATGACCCAGAGATGTATGCCCACCTCAAACCCACCAAGTGTGCCAGGGAAGAGGAAGCCAAATTGCCTGCACAACTGCTTGCACTGAGAATGGCAAAGCCGGCTGAAGCTGCCGGCAAGGAAGAAACCCAAGAAGGTAACCTAAAAAATTATATTTAATTAAAATTCCTAAATACTTTTCCTTTTTTAGATGATGTTGATGGTGAACTCCGCTGGGTCCTGGTCCCTTTTGTCCCCCCACCTTCTATGCTAACTATGCTAATCATGTGGCAAAACAGCCTTTCCTGTCCCCCCTGTCTTGAGCAAGCTTGAAGACAGAATTCATGGATCCTTTCCAATGACAAGGGACGCGCTAGCCGGGCTGATGCATTCTGAGGGGGCATCTGAGTGGGAAGTTACTGCCTACAAAGATGCCCACCTGGTCCGCCTGGAACCGGTTAACCTCGGTGGAGTTTACTGTGTAAGCTTCATTGAGCTTGTTTGGGACGTCCTGGTGATGCTCCCATTCAAGAATATACTGGAGATGGGCCGGGCCCATGTGGCTGCTTGCTTCTGCTTCTTGGTGGAGCATACCATCTCTTACCTGTTGGAGAACTTTGGGCACACAGTGTCAAAAAAATTGGCTGTTGCAGACGCAACAGCTGTAAAGAAGACCAAGATCCTCCTGGTGGACTTTGGGCTGGCCTGGAGTGCCAACAAGACGGGGGTCTAAGCAGCTATGGAGCTGACCTTTGCTAAAATCAAGCACAAGAAGAAGATTAGCGCTGTATACAACAAATTGTGCGAGTTTACAGAAGCCTTTGCTAGACAAAGGCTTCACCTCATTGTTTATCTTGGTTATCTTTTCTTCTTTGGAATGAGCGCCAGTGTAGAGGACCTAGACAGTGTCCTTCTTGGGGATCAACAAGGCCCGGCTTGCACTTGACAGGAAGAAGGTCCCCTCTGGATACAACTTGGTTGATCATGTGATCCAGGTTGCCCTGGTCCTGGCAGACATCTTCAGGTTTTCAGCCCCGCCTGAAAAGCTGCTGCTTCAACCCACCTGACCCATCTGCCTTTCACCAGCAGGAGGGAATATTTCAATAAGGGTGTATCCACTGTTCACAGTGTGGCAGTGGAGGTTGTGCGCCATCTCCATTGCAGGGTGGGTACATACCGCCAAACTCATTATAGGTACACTTAATTTTATCTCTATATCAATAAATATATTTATACTCTACCATATTTTTATATTATAAATAATTTTTCAAATAATATTTTAGCAAACAAGATTTGCAAAATATATTGCAGAAATGGGTTTCATAAAAGTATAAAATTATATGTTAATAAAATAAATTTCAACCTTACAATTTACGTTTAATTTTTATAAGTGTATTTTATATTTATTTGATAAAAGTGATTTAAATCTATTTGCGTAATCCAGTATTGAGCGTTTGGGATTACCTCAGATGGCATAATAAAATAATATATAATAAAATAAATTACTTACATCTATTGATGGATCTTCTGAATGTGATTGGGGGCTTGGAAACATCTAAATATAAAATGATAATTAATAAATATTGAATAGTAAATTAGATAATATAAAGAAGTTGAACACACTAAGCTTTTAATTGATTGGCTGTTTGGCTAGGCACAAGGTGATGGACAAATCAGCATGGCCATATGATTTGGACATGGTCTCAGCTGGGAGGGTATGGATCCTGGCCTGCAGCAAATTAAACAGGTCCTTGGTCCCTGTTGGGGTTCCTGGCTTGACAACTTGCTTGAGCCATCCAAAGACTTCCTCAATGGGATTTAGGAAGGGCAAATAGGCAGGGAGGAAGAGAAGGAGCATATTTGCCGTGGCCAATTTCTGGGGGCCCACTGCAATGCTGGTGTCAATTGATGGAAATTCTTCAAGAATACCTGCCACCTTGTGGAGACCAACATTGTCCAATACAATTATGTTGGTGAAGCCTGGGCTTGTGAGCCTCAGGTGCTCCTGGACCAATCATAGAAATGATAGGAAGGTCCGGCTATGTGGGAGCCTAGTATCATTTGGTAGAGCTCAACCCCCTTTGGACCAAGGAGAGCCACCATTGAGTATGCTGTGGCGCAGACTGCAGCAGGCCAAGCCATCCCGTCATTGGAGCCTCTGGGGACATACCCATACTTATTGTGCATCAATGAGGCAAATGCTGATTCATTGATATAATAGAATTTCACTGCCCCCTTGGCTTTAAGGACAGTGTACGCCTCTGCATAATTTTTCCAGACATCAATGTTGGCTGGGCTGTTTCTGTTGTAGGGGGATACCCCGAGCTTTTTCCAAGAAAATCACATTCTCTTCACCAGATGGTGGTAAAAGGAAATTTAGGCCTCAATCCCAAAAGCGGACTTGACCATGGCCTGTATATTTGCCAGTTCAAGATGGCAGTCCCTAGTGATCCACTGGCAGATTGCTCATTTGTGCTCCTTGGTGAGCATGGTTGACACACACAAGGATTTCTCCGCAGCAAGGACACAACAAGTATTAATGAACTTGTCAAAGGTCTTTGAGGCGTATTTGGGATCCACTCCAACAATGGCTGTGGTTGCCTTGTAGTCACCCAATTCCTGCATTAGCTTAAGCAGGATGATGTGTTTGATGTCAGGGATGCTCTTCTGGGCAGGCTTTTTGGCAGTAGGGGTCAACTTATTGGGATTGGGCACAACACAGGGCATGGGCACCTTGGTGCAAAACACAGCAGTTTTTTTTAACACCAGCTGTCCCTCATTGGTTTGGTAGAACTGGGGCTCCTTGTCATCCTCCTGATTGCCATCACTGACAAAGAGCTCATAGCTAGTATCAAGTACAGGCTTCACCTTCTCCAGCATGGCTGACGGGACCAACTCTTGCCGTAAACAACATCAAACACATACAAAGTAAGTTCTACCTCCTTGTTTCTAACTTTCTTTGTAGTGGTGACCTTGGTTGGCTTCCAGGTCAGCTTTGGGACTCAAAGGTTTATGCTCCGCACCCTAGCAGCGTTTGCTCCTTGAACCAGCTGTGTCAGTGCAGCGTCACTATTGAACTCTCCTCTACTATCACATTCCTAAGTAGGCATTTGGGTTGCACTAACTCTGTTTTTTGACCCTTGGGGGCAACCACAACCGCGGCGCATAACAAGTGCATTGGTACTCTGTTATTGTGTTCCTTCTATTTTGAGAATTTAATAAATATTAAATAAAACTTAATTAAGTTACTCCCTATTTTTAATTTTTGCTTTTATCTGTTTATGGATATTCAATTAATATTTTTCCCACCCAATATCCCAATTATAGATTTTTTATTTCTTAGTTAGTTGTTTCTGGTTTACAACGTCTATTTTAGAATACCCAAAATAGTTTCTACCCTTTTCCCATATTTTACGCCAAATTAAGCACCCAACACAATATTTTTGAAAATTTTGTTTCAGATCTTGTGTCTTATTTTAGATAACTTGGTGTAATTCATGATTACAATACATTGCTTAAATTGTGTGAGTGATTTTGTTTACATAGTGAGTTGCTATTGTATTTTGTTTTTGGATTGAGTTTTGACACACCACGCTTGGGTGTATTTTGTCACCAATTCACATAGTAAACACATGTACACTGAAAGTCAACTAACACCATTTTGTTTGTGAATCAATGTATTTTGGATTATATTTTGAATGGTTTTGCTTTGCGTGTGAGTACTTTGTTGCTGTGTTGACCCATTTTGCCCATTCACGCCAATAAACCCTATTAACAGAGTGTATATTTTAACCTGAGAGTTAGATTTTGTTTAAATATAAAATCATTTTGTTTAAATATAAAATCATTTTGTTTAAATCTGAAGAATTTTTGCTTATTGCCATAGCTTTTAAAACTATTGTATAAATATTGCATTAGAATATTGCAATTAGACGTCAACTCTTAATATTTTGATATTATGTGCATAAATCAATGCATATTGTTTAATAAAATTTAATGTAAATGAGGCCTTTTTTATTGTAATTTATTTAAATGGACTCTGTTTATATTAGAGAGCCATTAACGCTTAGTAGAAATATTGATACATAGTGCATTTTATAACCTGTATATTTACCTTTTGGTAACAATTCTGTAACTTTTTAGTTGGATTTTGCGAGGTAATAATAATCTAATGGGTTACATAATTACTGTTTATTACCATTAATTGGCTATTTTTTCTGTAGCAAAAGTGCATTTTCTGATATTACGCACTAGTATCCAATTGTATCAGGGATCCAGTCTTTGGCAGCCGGCCTGTTGTTTCCAGAGGTGGCCTGGGCCAGGTTTTTTTGCAGGCAATTCCCACCACAAGAGGGGATCTAACTTAAAAAGGTAGGGGGCAGACTTTTCCATGCAGGACCACAGGCCTGCAGCTGGGAATATAGTGTTAATCACCCCTATGAGAGTGATGTACTGTAAATTCAGAACCTAAAGGTAGAAATGCAGGATTTTCAAATTCTTTTGCATGAACTCAATAACTTAATGACATAATTTTTATCCCAGGACAACATACTTATTTATATAAAAAGATGAAAGATATTCCAGTAAGTTGGTGAGTTCACACAAAAGAATTTGACAATCCCATGTTTTTACCTTTAGGTTCTGAATCTACAGTACACAATCCAAACAGCTTGCCAGAATAATAGGTTGGAAGGCCAGGTGAGGAAGCAGGCATAGGTTTTGGGGTCACAGGCGGTTCCATGGGCAGGTTGTAAGCAGGGAGATAGTTGAATTTCCCTCTAAACAACTTGAGTGTTGAAAATATCCACAGGCTTTGTTGGTTGTATCTAACTGCAGATTGTATGTAGGCCAAAGGGTCAAGTTTGAGTATCTTTTCCAGGGTTTAGTCCTTGTATTCAGATTTCAGAGGGAGGTTGGTAAAATGAATGGGTCTGAAGGGTACACCAGGAGGACAGAAAACTGCGGGCAGTGGGGCAGGAGGGCCAGGAGATTCAAACTGAATTGGTAGATAGCAAATACAAAATAAGGCAATAGCTGTGTGAGCCAAAAGAACAGGCAACAGCGCCCACATTAACACTTTGTCAACATGACCACTGTTGACTCAATACTCTATATCTCCTATGTTTTTTTGCTAGTTTTGCTAGCTTAATTCTTTTTTTTAAAAGCGTTCAGGGGTGCAAAACCAGAAAACACGACAAAATTGTGGCCATCTTGACACAATTTAATATTAAGCTTAATAAAAAAACTCAATTTAACATAATTTTTTCCTTTACTTTTACTAATACAAATTTGTTTATTTTTTTATTTTTTTTACAACGTAAAACTGTCAATGTTGACACTTTTTTTGCTGAACTTATTTTTAATAACAAAACTGAAGCATCTAGAGTAAAAAAAGTGTGCATTTAAATTTTTTTATTGAATTATTATATTGAAAAAGACAGTGCACTTACACTTGATTGTTGAAAGGTTCATGTTATAAATATATATGTGGAACTTATTCCGGCTTTGATATATTAAGTGGATTGGTGGCTAACAGGGATCCAATAATTTAAGTGTGACTTACTATGTAAGTTACTATAGAATTTATTATCAAAAATAATTTTGACACTTGTAAATGTTGTTTATTTGCTCAGGATTATCCCCTGGGGTGGAGTTAAGCAAATTAGAGTGGCACAATTAAGCCTAGATTAATATGCCACCTCATATAAAGAATGTTGTAAGTAATGTTGTAGACACTTTACCCTTTTCAATACTGAAAACAACTTTCTTCACAACTTCACATATACAAAATGATAAAATATCATATTACCACTACCTAAATATTATTTTTAATAAAAGAATATTGAACCTTGATACTTTTTTTACTTATTTTTATGTTTTTTTATATTTTTATATGTGAACAAAACACACAGAAAACAGTCATTTTTTGCTAGCCTGCTTAAATTTAATTAAGTGTACTATGAAAAAACATAGTAACTTTTCAAAAAAATGTCAACAGTGACAATGTTGTCAAAAATAATGTCTACAATTTTTGTAATTGAAAGTGAGAATACAGCTTTTTTACTAATTGTCACTCATAATGTTGACACTTCCAGTTCTAACATATAAAACTTTATGTTTTATATAATAAAAACTTCTCATTTTTTGATATGTTGTATTTTTTACTTTTTTCTTCCATATTTTTTAATTTTTAAAATAAAATCTATATCTAAATATAATACTTTCACATATTTCTCTTAACTTTTATCATGTTATTTATAACTTTAATAAAAAACTATACAAGTATTTTTTAACTTTTAAATGCCAAGATAAGCCATCTAAGATTTAATTTTTGTATATTATGCTTTTTAAGCTGTTTTTTTAAAAATAATTGCTTTATTTAAACCATTTTACTTATTATTTTAAAACAAGAACACTTCCAAACAGCAAAGGGTACCAAGTGTCCCTCTAAGCCAACCAAATCTACCAAAAAGCTTATCTAATCAAAGAAGGCCACCCCCAAACCATCCCTCAAGCAATCCCCAAAGCCCTCTCCTGAGCCCTCTCCTGAGAAGAGCCCTGCTCACTCCACTGGGGGAGAGGAAACTGATAGCTCTCTTACAGAGCACAGTTTCTACAACTTGGCTTCTGATGAGGAGCCAACCAAGAAGAAGAGGCAAGGCAAAAAGACCCCTCCCAAAGAAAAGTCTCCTGCACATGAGGAGCACCACAACAAGCCCCCTTCTGCTTCCCCACCCCTGCCAAACTCTCCCCCTTCAAGCTCATCTGGGGATGATTCAAAGCCTCACCCTAATTACTTCCCTGGCTTCTGCCATGCTCCTGCTGGCCCTTGGGACCCTCTGTTGGCCCACAACATCTGCAACATTGACAGCAAATTCAAGGTTCCCTCTTTCTTGTCCAAATACTTCCCAATCATGAGTGTAAAGAGCGGGCCAGCCATGGTGGCCAATGGGTATATCTTCAGCTGCAACAATGCCAACCGGGGCTTCAAGAGCCAACATTACACCTGTGAGGACTGCTCCTGCCCAGTGCAGCTCAACACTGAGCGCTGGGACCTGGTCCAAACCATCAAGGGCAAGCATACCTGCATCATGCCCAACACTACCATATCCTGCTTCCTGAAGTGGTATCTGGTGCAGATTATGCTCACCTCCAAAGACCTTTCTGCCACCCAGCTGGCTGTGCTTGCTTGCAAGTACCTGTCCCCTACCAACCTCAAGAGGGTCTCTACTCACACCCAGTTGGTCAAGTTTGTGAGTGATAGGTGTCAAGCCTCTAATCCTCTGGCCAAAAGTGCCACCAGCATCAAGGACCTTATCCTCACAGATGCCCTCAAGAAGACAGAGGAAGGTGAGATATTCCTGCTCCATGACAATGGGCAGGAAGTGGAGGATATGATTGTAGCCTACGCCACAACCCAAAACCTGTAGCAGCTGAACTCTTCTACCACCTGGCTGTGTGACGGCACATTTGCTACTTGTCCCTCTCTCTTCAAGCAACTTTGGGTCCTACATGGGCACTTTAATGACCAGGTCATCCTCCTTGTGTTCTTTCTCCTTCCTGGTGCCAAGACAGAGGTCTATGCCAGAGCCTTCAAGATCTTCTGGGATGCTTTGAGCTCCCTTCCCACCAACCAGCTCCCCCCTCCCACCCACACCATAAGGGCAAATCCCTCCTCCTCTGAGAAGGATGAGGCAACCATAGCCGCTGAGCAGCTAGCTCATGTGCGCTCACTTGGGCCAAAGGTCATCATAATGGACTTTGAGCAGGCTCAGTTCAGAGCCTTCCAAGCCACCTTCAATGGAGAAGTCCAGGGCTGCTTCTTCCATTTTAGGCAGGCCTTTTTCAAGAATCTCAAAAGTGAGAAAGACCTTTTTGACAAGTATCTTAACAATGGTAAGGGGAAGTGCCGCTTTGCCCTGACTCAGTTTGCTGCCTTAGCTTTTGTGCGCCTGGAGCATACTGGGCTTGGCTTTGAGGCTCTCCTGGAGGATGCTTACGTGAAGAAGCACTCCACCATCTTCAAAGGCTACTTGGATTACTTTGAGCGCCAATGGGTGGGCAAAAAGATGACTGCCTGAAGAAGTATGAGCGGGGCCACTGCCCCTTGGAATTGCCAGGGCTTCTGCCTCAAGGGGGATATGAAGACCACCTCTATTCTTGAGGTTTGGCACAAGCACCTGAAGATGGAGTTTGTGTCAAACCCCAAATATAACAAGTTCTTCCAGAAGCTACAGGAGGAGCAAGCAAGAACTGTCTCCAAGTTTTGCAACCTGGTCAATCAGGTGGCCCCCAATAAGCAAAAGTCCATGGAGCAAGACTACCAGGAGGACGTTCAGAAGGTGGTAAAGAAAAAGTATAAGGTGGCAGAGATTGAGAAGTACCTCTAGGCGTTGCCACTGCTCTTACTGGTGGCTTTAATTAGCTTAATAAACCTTGCTTTGCCTGCATATTTTTTACTTTTAAACTTTTAGTTTTTTTATTTTTTTTATAGTGTACTAATCTTTTTATGTATGAATGGTAAGTTTCAGATACAGTTTTAATGTGGTTTAGTAAGAAATATCTTATATTTTTGTTAATTTATTTTTAAGGTATGAGATATTTTCAGTCATGCTTATATGAAGTATAATAAATTTAAATTAGAATTCTCTTATATTTTTAGTTATTATGATATATACATTTTTTTGGTTCATTGAATTTTTGATTTTTATGGGAATGAAAAATAATTTTATATCAAAGAGTGTAATTTACATAATAAACTGAAAAAACATTGCTTATATCTCCTTATTCTTATTACTTATAGTATTTTATTATTGCATTTTGAACTCTCTGGGGTCATTTTAGTATAATAATATTTTTTAAAATATTTTTTATATTAAAAATGCTCAGGGTAAAGGGTTTTGTTAATTAAAAAAGTGTCAACATCCAGGAAACAACATTAAGTAAAACTTGGTCAACACTTTACTATAGTGTTGACATTAAAAGTGCTGAAATGGCTACTGTCAACATTTTTAGTGTCAATATGAACGCTGTTGCCAAATAACATAACCTTTATTTAAAAATGGCAATAAGGTTTGAATGCAGAATCTATAGGCATATATAGCATCCTGCCTCCAAGCTTAGTATTTCCCATAAGGGCTTCATCAAAATATTGTAAAACATGCAAGCAGGTGGCCAGGGGGCCCAGGTTTAGGAGCAGCAAAATGGCACCTTGGCTGGATGTTCTCTCATTGGTCAGAAAGTCCAAATTAGTCACTTGATTTATTTGATTTTTGGCTGTGGTCACTGGGTCAGGCCCAAAGCCCGGGTTTCTCCTTGGCAGTTGAGTTTGATTGGTTACTCAAGAGGACTTCAAGCTCATGAAGTTCACGGGGCCACCTTCTCTGCCTCCATTAGGAAATTCAAGAAACTCCTCTTCAGGAACCATCAAAATTTAACCTGTACTGGTATTCTGACTTTGGGACTTAGCAGGGCCTTTAGCTAGCAGGGGCTCAATCTCAGAAGAACGCAGGCAGGCAGGCTCTTGGTCCATGGGGCCAGCGGCCTGCAGAATTTAGGTTCAGGATTCAAATCTTGCCCCTGGGCTCAGGTTTCAAGGGGTAAAAAATTGGCAATCCTGAAAAATTGGTTGATTTCACATCCAATCACACAGTTAATAGGAAACATGGTTGCTTGCTGACCACATCCAGTCTTGGGATGGCAACTTGATTTCCTATTACCTGTGCAATTGAAAGTGAAATCAACCAATTGGATACTAGTGTGTAAATATCAGAAAATGCACAATTGACACAGCAAAGAAAATCAGCCAATTATTGGTAATAAACAATAATTTATTAACCATTACATTATTTTTACCTCACAAAATTCAACTAAAAAGTAACAGAACTATTACCAATAGATAAATATACAAGCTGTAAATGCACTATGTATCAATATTTGTACTAAGTGTTAATGGCTCTCTAATATAAACACAGTCCATTTAAAAAAACAAAAATGAAAAAGGCCTAGTTTACAACAAATTTTATTAAACAAAATGCATTGAGTTATGCACATAATATCAAAAGATCAAGAGTTTACATCTAATAGCAATATTATAATGCAATTTTACATTTATAGTCTTTAATTATTTAAAAATGATGAAAAACATTAATGGATTGAAGGTAGTACTATAAAAACCATTTTTTTGATGTAATTCAAACAAAAAGTCAAATATCTACAGCCTTATCAACAAATTAGAGTCATCCCTTCAAAAAGTTGTTGAGCTTGAAAATAACATAAGGGAAATTGTGAGAAATTAACTGGGAAATGAGGAAAGGGCCTTGTTCCAGAAAAAAATTAGCCTGGGAATAATAGTCAACAAAGAACACAATGAAATAGCTTTAAATCTTCAAAAGAAAATAATCAAGCGGTTAGATTTCAAAAGTGAAAGTTACAACTTGTGGGAATTTGAAAAAACCAACAGAAAGAATACTCAAAAAATCAAATTGATTGAAGGAAATGAAAGCTCAAAGGAAACTAACACAAATGAAGAGAAAACTGATTAAATGGAAACAGATGAAAACAAAACACAATCAAGAAGCAGAAGTGCCTCAAGAAACAATGAAAATTCAACTTATGAAAATCAAGAGGAAACACAAGTAACACAGAAAATAAGGAAGATCAAGCCCAGAAAATCAAATGAAGAGCAGCCAACACTCATGAAGTTTGCTGAATGGGGCGCCTGTGGCTGAGGGGGCCGCAGGGAAACAATCAGTAAGTCTTTTTATGTTTTACTTATATTTACTTTAGTTATAACTAGGAATGGGGACAAGGTTGCGGAAGTGGCGGCTTTCACACCAAGTTGGTTTTACAGGGGTTCCAATCACTGGTAGCCCCTGTAAAGCAAATAAATAAAATAAAATAAATATGAATAATTTTGCAACAAAAGAAGCAATGAATAGGTAATTCAAAGCGCGGAAGGAAGTTCAACTTGGGTCAGATAAGCCTATGAAGTAGGCGCAAGTATCAACTTCAAAGGAATGATGGATATCCAAATAAATTTCAATATAAATTTTGACAAATATATCTTTGAATGCCTTGAACAATTTCAATTTTCAACTATGAACACATATGAAATAAACCTGAAAAAAAGTCAATTTCAAGTTTCACAAGAAAACATAAAAGCTGTAATATTCAATAACTCAATAAAATCAATATCAAATCAAATAGGCAATCCATTTTTAGTCAATAAGATGAAACCTTTTGTACATATCTTTTGCAGAGGCATGGGTGGCAGATGCCTCCAAAATTTCCAAATTGCCTTTACTCAGATTTTCAAATACATCTTATATGAACAGATTAGTCATTATATACAAGAAATTCTGCTTATTTGCGGAAAGCTATACTTCACAGAAACTGCAACTTTCTGTTTACTCTGGGGTAGTACTACACTGCATTATGAAAGCCAACATGAAGAAGCTGTAGGACATCCCCCTTCAAATGGACGTCTGCCAGCTGGCACTGGATAAAATGAAGACACTATGGGGCTACCAAACTGTAGAGCATGTCCTATATGGCTGTTTTACATTAGCTTTATTGTACAGATACACAATACTTCCCAAGAACCAGCTCCTCATCAATTCACTTTTGCAACTGCCTTTTATAGTACACTCGTCACCACTGGGGTGCTGAGCTCCACCCCTCTAGCAAGAGGCTCCAGAGTTGTTCACCACGTACAGAAGAGTACATAAGTCCAATTATATGCTCTAGCCAAAAATTTAATTTTGGGGTATAATACCCGTAATAATTGCATCCCCCTTTGCAATTACCACCCCCTAATAAATCATCATCTTTTGCAATTTAACTTTTATATTTTTATTTTTTTATTAAAATTTTAATATTTGAAATTTATTATTTAAATTTTAATATTTAAATTATAATAGTAATATATCTAAATATATTATAAGACATTAGTTATAGTTGCAAACACGTCAAATAAAAAAAATTAAAATGTTTTTATTTACTAGCTCATTGAGTACAGGTTCATTTATTACATAGTTAAACATTGAGAACTGAATTTATCCACAACAGACAGCCTGTTACACTTATGTTCTAACTAAGTGCTTGTTTAAAACTCAAATTATCTTTCCTTTGTAATATTATTTGATAAATATATTTGATATGCTTGACCCACGTCCTAAGTACAAATTAGTAAGGAATACATAAAAATCATTGGTTGCCGTGTTGTGTAGCTACAACAGCACTGAAATACCAAGGAGCAGATGATGACATGCAAGGTCCAATATGTGGCTTTAAAAAGCCAAAGTACCAACAAGGATTCAAAATTGTTTAAATAAAATTTATCTATTTTTATCTTTTTTAATATATTTATTTGTTAGCGCAACAGTCATTATAATATTCAGTGCATTATAATAAAAATATTTGTCTCTATATCTAGTATAATTAATTTTAATTAACTTTTGTATTTATTCTTAAATGTCTATAATACAATTCAACATCACAGCATACCATATAATTAATAATTTGTGAGTCCTAATAAAAACAACTTTATAAAAATAAAAACAAATAAAACCAGGAGCACCTATTTATCTGATTGGCTTGGAGGCAAGGGCTTTGGGGAGGAAGGATTCTGAGTGCTTGTAAAAAGCTGCCACCACATTAGATGGCATTGCAAATTGGCTGATCTCAAGAATGTTGAAGAGATCCTTGGTGTCCTGAGGGAGTCCTTTCTTCACCTTATTTTTGATCCATCCAAAGACCTCCTCAATTGGATTCAGGAATGGAGAATATGGGGGGAGGAAGAGGAGCCCATTGGGCAGTCAGCAAGGCAGTGGTTGGAGGAATGGCTATTCTTGTCAATGGGTGGAAACTCAGACACAACCAGATCCTCTTTGTGGAGCCTAACATTATCCAACACAGCAATGTTGGTTGTGCTGCTGTAATTGATCCAGAGGTATTCCTTCACAGCTCAGAGAAAATCAAGGAATGACCTGCTATTATAGGAACCATTGATCATCTGGTATTGATCCAACCCGCAAGGACCAAGAAGCACTACCATTGAATAGGTCTGGGAACGGACAGCTGCACAATGGGCTATGTTGTCCTTGGACCCCTTCTTTACCCACCCATACCTAGACCTGAGTGAGTGGGAAAACAATGATTCATTGATGTAAAAGAATTTGACATTTCTGTTGCAACCAAGCTTCCAGACTCACCTGCTAATGTATCTTATAATACACAGGGGGCGCTTGATGAGTTGCCCTTGACATATCTAACAACATGGACTTATCTGATGGTAATATCAAATGGCGGGTACTTCATCCTAATTAGGGGCGTTACCAATTCAACTTGCTGATCCCCGCACAAGTTATTCCTTGGCTTCAAACCTTATATGGAACTTCCCACTATGCCACCCCCTTGTGGCCTTCCCCATATGGTATATTAATCACATTATTCTACAATAAACAATACCTTATTCTTATTATTCTGTCCTTTCTATTGGACTGTTGTCTTCCCCAATTCCAAATACCAAATCCTCATTGGTTCAGTTGCAACAGTGGTAGCAGCAGTAGGTTTACAACCAACCTAAAACAAAATTCCCCTAAGAAAGGACAGAGTACAGGCCGTATGGCTACTCCCCAACAAGAAACTTTCCTGCCAATCCCCAAGGGGGACATCCCCAACAGGTACGTCATCTATCAAGACCAGCTAGTTTTCATAAGCATGTACAATCAGCTCTGCCTCAGGCAGTGTGACACCTTTGTTACCACGCCCCAGTCAGATCTGTCCCAGCACATGCTCAACCTTCAGCTAGAATCATTTGCTGGTGGTGTCAAAGGGGCCAACATTTTCAGTTGGCTCCAATCTACTGAAACCCGCCTTTGCATCTGTCAGGTCCCTGAGCCAATGTGGGTTGCCACTGCATCTGGTTGCCTCACAGGGCCCGCCGCTGTGTGGTTCACCAACTGGGCCAGCCACGAACTTGATGTTACCTGGGTGGTATTCCAAGACGCCGCCAAGTCCTGCTACAGAAAAACCTTCTCCCCCATTGTTGTTGGAACTCCTCTTCTGGCAATCAAACAAACTGGTTCTGTTCCTGAGTACCTTGCCGCCTGGCAACAAGCTCTTGCTGCCACCCCCAAAGCCGTGACCAACATAAATGCAATGCTACTCACCCTCATCATCAATGGGTTAAACCCCATATCTGCAAGTGGGTCCCTGTAGGTTGCTGCACCTCCATTGATGACTGCTATAAGGTCATTGTGGAGGCTAACAACCAGGCCTCAATGGGCTTCTGCCGTTCCATTGAAGCTCCACCACAACCACGTACAACATCAGGCAATGGCTACAATCAAGTAGGCCACCGCCAGCCCTGTCAGCAGGATAATGGGACTAAATGTCCCCGCAAGGGGGAGCTCCAGCTAGTGCAGATTGAGGATCAGGGAAAAGCCTGGGGGTTGTAGCAGCAAGAGGCCCTGCAACCCCACCTGACTCATCCTCTCAATTCTTGCTTGCAAAGAACCCCTGTGACTACAACATCCATGAAGACAAAACCCTGGACGTCTTCCAAGTCCACAGTGATAACCCTGTACTGCAAGCAAGTCACTCCTCAAATAAAGTAACACACTTATCATATACCTTCTGTTTCCGCAAGAACACCCACAATTACTGGTAGATACCGGGGCCAACCACACTATGGTGGACCAGGCGTTTGCCAACTCCCAACAACTGGACCAAGTGCCTAGCAGGTTCAAGGCAGTACAAGTAGCTGACTCCTGCAGAGTTGCAATCACCCACAAGACAATACCCTTCTCTGTGAGAATGGGGAACATCTAGTTAAGCTCTGGGCTAATCATGGCCGAGCTCAGCCACAACAAATTGTTGGCCTTGACTGGCTTTGGCACAACTGACCCTACATCAACTGGGATAGCTCTGTCATCACCCTCAATAGAAATGGGGTGGGGTTCCAGATCTACCTTGTGGAAATGAGCAAGTTACTCCATGATACTGTGTTTTTTTAGAATAACAGAGACATGCTTGTACAATTTCAAGGGGGCAACTCAACTTTAATCAATGCTCAGTTGAAGTTATCTGCACTGAACCATCTGCGGTACCTCCCTTGACTTCCTCACCACCAGCGCTAGCTGCACTCCCTGAGGAGTACAAGGACATATTCAGTGAAACACTCAAACAACTACTTCCACCTTGGGAGATCAGCACCTGTACAACTTCAAGGATTGTTACCTAAAGCACAACCATTATACTGTCTTAAACCAAAGGAAGAAGAGACCCTCCACCAACACCTTGTGGACGCGCTTGATAAGGGCTTCATTTGCCCCTTGCTCTCTCTATATGGGGTGGTTGTCTTCTTTGTAGCCAAGAAGGACGGGTCCCTTTGCCTGGTCACAGACTACCTCACCCTAAATGAGGTGACAGTCAAGAATAAGTACCCCCTGCCATTGATTGACGGCCTGTTTGATACACTTGCAGGTGTGAAGGTCTTTAGTAAGATCAATCTCACTGCGGGGTACAACCAGGTCCGCATTGCACCAGGGAATGAGGCAAAAACTGTCTTCTGCACGTGCTACGGGTTGCTTGAGTGTTGTGTCATGAACTTTGGAATGACCAACACTCCTTCCACCTTTGCCATGTTGATGAACAAAGAATTTGAGGAACTGATTGGAAAATGTGTGATTGTGTACCTTGATAACATTATTGTCTTCAGTCAAGATCAAACCACACACCTCCAACACCTCTGTGCTGTCCTCAACACCCTTTGGAAAAACCAGCTAAAAGCTAAACCCTCCAAATGTGAGTTCCTCAAGCCAGAGCTGTTATTCCTTGTGCACACCATCTCTGCCCAAGGAATAAAGCCCAATCATTCCAAAATCAAGGCAATAACCAGCATGCCGCCCCCACTGATGTGGGCCAGGTGCAGACATTCTTAGGCATGGTTGCCTATGTGCGCAAGTTCATTCCCAATTTTGGAGAATTAATTGCACCTCTCACTGAGCTCCTCAACACCAAACAGTGTTTCCATTGGACCCCTGTCAGAGATTAGGCCTTTGAAATGTTAAAACAAAGACTCACAACAGCACCAGTACTGCAGTTCCCCAATCAAAACTGTCAGTACAAACTTGAGACTAATGCCACTGACAAAGCCATAGGGGACATGCTAAGGGTAGAAACTAATGATGGTGTCTTCCTTTCCATGTTGTATGAGTCCAGGAAACTTATCAACTTGGAAAAATGCTATCCCATCCATGATAAAGAACTTGCAGCAATTATGCACTACATTGAGAAGTGGCGCTGTTACCGGGAAGGTGCTACCTTCCCACCCTGCTTTTTGACAGACCACAAGTTGCTTCAGTACTTCAACATGCAGTCTCACTTGACACGCCGCCAATCAGGATGGGTTGAGCACCTATCCCCTTACCAGTTGCGCATCAAGTACTAGCCTGGGAAGAAACTTGTCACAGCTGATGCCCTTTTGCAACTAAACGTAGTGTCTACTACTGGAGATCATGGTTTGGTCCCCAATTGACCCATGCTATACCTCCGCCCTGAGGTGACTTGCTACAAGGGCCTTAACTTGGTAACCATCTCCAAGTTGAAGGACAACAAGAGTCAGTTCACCACCAATGCTGGTAACGTCTGCCATTGGGCAGAGACAGGTGAGAAGATGCCTTACAACCCCACCATGCAATGAGGTGACACAATATTGCACTACCACCAAACCCTGGGCCACATCAGAGAGTGTAATCTCTTCAAGATCATGAAACAGAAGTTTGGTGGCTGCGCATGCGTCAAGACATCTTGGACCTCCTCAAAACATGAGTGCTGTGCAAAAAGAACACGTCAAAACCTACACCCCCAAGTCTGTCCTGCCCATCAAGGCCATGGAACCCTTTGAGCAGTGGGCCCTTCACATTGTGGGGCTACTCCCAAAAAACAGACTGGGAAAGAAGTACATTATCACTTCTGTTGACTACTTCACTCACTGGCCAGTGGCCTGGGCAACCACTAACTACACCACCACCATCATCACCTCTTCATTGGCAAGGAAATTATGGCCTGCTTTGGGTGGCCTAAACGTCTCATCACAGATGGTGACCCCAAACTTGTTGGACATGTTATGAAGGTGTACTGCACCAAGAATGCCCTCCAATAAATAGTCACAATCCCCTATCATCTGCAAGCCAATGGACGCGTAGAGCAATTGAATAGCTCACTGGTTCAACTGATTACCAAGCTCTCACAAGAGCACCCCAATACTGCATGGACTGAACATCTGCCCACTGCTCTACTTATCCTGCAAGAAAGAATCAACAGGGGCACAGGGTTCAGCCCCAGAACTTGGCCTTTGGGGCTACTGAAAGTCTGACAGGAGTTGAACAGGGAAAGCTACGGTCCAGGGTGCCTGACAAGCCAGCCTAGTAACTTCCCCATCCCTAGACCAATGGCGTGCCAAAGTCCAGGAAATTGAACACAGGCAAATTGAGGGAGAGACAAAGCACCTCAAAGCTAGATACACCATAGGTGACCCCATCTACACCCTCGACCCTAATTCTGCCAAGTTGGAGCCCAACCACCTAGGGCCCTTCAAGATAGCTGCCTATGACAATCATACATATAAACTCAAAGGCGCCCAAGAGAATACCAAGAAGCTTCACCATGATTGCTTGTGCCCCTGCCGCACCTTTCCACACAAAGGCTGTTTGTGCAGACCTTACCAGACCTTCTGCAGACTCCAGTCTTGGTGTCTGATGACAAGCAGGGGGGAAGGGGGGTGTTGCAACTGAGTTTCCAGACTTGCCTGCTAATGTATCTTACAATACACAGGGGGTGCTCAATGAGTTGCCCCTTTACGTATCTAACAACATGGATTGATCTGATGACAATATCAAATGGCGGGTACTTCATCCTAATTAGGAGTGCTACCAATTTGACTTACTGATCCCCGCATAAGTTATTCCTTGGCTTTGAACCTTACATGGAACTTCCCACTATGCCACCCCCTTGTGGCCTTCCCCATATGGTATATTAATCACAGTATTCTACAATAAACAATACCTTATTTTTATTATTCTGCTCTTTCTATTGGACTGTTGTCTTCCCCAATTCCAAATACCAAATCCTCATTGGTTCAGTTGCAACATTTCCTGTCTTCCTGTGAGCCAAATAGCGCTCATCATAAATGTGTTGATCCTCAATTGTTTTTTGCTATTCCTATTGTGCAGAAAAACTCCAAGGACCTTTAATGAGAAGCCCAAATTGACCATTGCTTGATAAACAAGGGTTTTAGAGACAGAAAGCCCAAACTCTGTAGCCAACATTGATTGAACAGCAAGTGTGTCCAGGTGAAAATTCTTGGTCACCCACTTCCTGATTGCCTTGAGATGGGTGGGCTGAAGTAGGTTGGGTTGTCTTTTTGCCTTATTGTGTTTGGCAATTTTCCCAGTGTTGCTGTACTTTTTGTTGATGTTGCCAATATATCTGGCTGTGACACCAAATTGGGTTGCAATATCCCAAAATTCCATTTGCTCATTCAAGCAGTTAAAGAGAATTTAACACTCACTATTGGTCAACTGATGCTGGCCCTTGGCAGGTGCCATGGCATCCTGGCTAGCAGGCTTGACACAGGGGATGGAGACCTTCTTGTATAAGGTGGGATCACGCTTGGCTGTGCTGGCGCCGTCAATGGTGCCATAAAACACAGGTTCAGATGGCTCCTCAATTGTTGCTAATGAACATAGGTGGTGTCAAAGACGCGGTACAGAAAGTGGCAAATCTTGGATCAATAGTGCAGGGCTGGGTGACAACTGGGTACACAGTGGAGGTGTAAGTAACCTCAGTGTTCCTGGTGACCCTGGTGTAGGAGAATTTGATGGCAGGCCTTGAGAGCGGCTTCTGTCTTGGATTCAGGCTGGTTGATATGGCTTGGGATGCAGGAGGTGGTTGACTGGCAATGACGCCTTTGGAGGCCTGTGTGTCAGCATGAATCCCTTCAAATTAGGTTCTGGGTCTGTTCTTGGACCCTCTGGGTTGCCCTTGTGAACAGGCTGGTGCAGGAGATGATAGAGAATGCAATTGACAGTCCATAAAAAAATAAAAAAAATCTAGATTAAATATGTATTTATTTGGATTTATTGGTTTAGTTGTGAGTAGTTGTTTTCTCTTAATTTAGCCTTTAATGGTAACAGAATTTCTATATCCGTGATTTGAACTGTATAATATTGTATACTTTCTGGGTTTGGATAATTTTAAAGTTTTATCACTTTTTATGTCTAAACATGGTTATCAAAATTGAATTTTTAGTTTGATTTTAGTTGTGGTGGAGCTTCTTGATTCAGGTTGATGTTTCCTAGTGTGCTTACTGTACATTAAATTTGGATTCCAGTTCCTGCAATTATATTTGAGTTTACTAGTGGCATTCAAAGTGATTTTAAATACAGTTTTTGGGGTTGAAAATCTTGCAATTTCAAAAAACATAGTGAGCTTAATGAAGATGATTGATGGATTTTAACGCTTCAAAACTGATTCCAGTTAGTTCATTTTGTCCATTGGAAATATGCAGTTTGACTTAAACTTTGCAAAGTGTCTCTGAGTTCCCACTTTTTAAAATATTCAAATAAATACTCAAAAAAATCAATTTAATTAAAAAAAGGCAATCCTGCAAAAGTGATTCAAAATTTGGACCAAAGATTTAACAATCCCTCATTTTTACATTTAGGTTCTGAATTTACAGTATTTGGTACTATTATATGTGTCTTTTAAGGTATATATCCAAGTTATTTCAGTTAAAAAGGACTGTTTTTTGGTGTATTTTGACTTTTGGGCTTTACACAGCCTTGTTGCTACTAACTGGCCCTTTGCATTGCAGATTTAGAATTATGAACCCTTTTTTATTCTAGCTATATTTAAAAATAATTTTTATATGTTTTTATGTTTTTGGGCTTCAAATATAAAAAAGGCATGCAATAGTGTTTTTCATAGCCACAATTTTGTAAATTGTAATGGTGTAAGTCCTATTACTTTTGAGATGGGTTTTTTTGAGATAGCATAAATTAAATTGGAAAATTTTGGGATAGCAATTTTTGAGATGCCTTTTTGAGATGGCGTGTTGCACCTATTTTATTATGTGATATATATTTTAAATTGAGAGACATAAATTTAAGAAGACATAAACACCTCTCACACAATAGGGGGCTTCATATATAAATAAAGTTAAATTACTTTGACTTGCAGTGAAAAATCAAGATTTCATATTTTTTTAGATGCTGCAAGAAAAAATTTAATTGAATTTTAACTATTTAAATATTTTTATTTTATTTTTTTGTGACTCAAAAGTCCTAAGACAAAAACGCCATATCAAAACAAATCTAAGGTGACATAAATCAAGATGGCATTTTGGAGATGGTGTGTACTATCAAAAATTTGTGCAGGTACTCCAAAATCCATGAAAGCTACTTTATATGGTCTCAACATTATTATTACTAGCTTACTCTACATGAATCTTAATGTGAATGTTTTAATGACAAGCACAGCACTATGAAGTAATATGAGTTCATTTGGATCAGGTGTGTTGTGTCTGGCTCCTGGGGACAACATCCAGGAGGACACGGCAGGAAATCTTTATAACAAAAGATTTGAGGTTCAAAGCTAGCCTTGGGTTAGCCTTCAGGGTAAAATTAAGGGCACATACCTTAATTTCCTGGAAAATTAGAAGAGAAAGTCCTTTTGGCAAAAAGGACAGGAAAAAGCTTGAATATTCAAAAAGCCAACACAAATGTGGATAAAATTTTCTTTATTAGGAGTAATGATTCTACTTAAATAGTAGACAAGGGACAGTGATCAATCATTAGAAAGACAGAGTGGCTGAGGGGATCACATTGAGATGAGGTCATACCAGGATCAATCACAGACAGGTAGGATAATCTGTAATGGGTGGATATTGAACCAGACCCATTTACAGAAGGCAAGAAATATCCAAAATTAAAAAGCAAACCAAGCCAAATCTTTGCAGCTATCAATATTTGAAGGCCATATCAAAATAGCATTAATTGTGCAATTTACAACATCCCCCCCTTGAGATTGGACACAGGGAGTTGATATCTGCGGAGGAATTTGGAGGGAACACAGGCAAAATAACACCCAGAAGACAGTAGTTTCACAGTGTACTCAACGCCCTTCTTAAAGGTGACCTCACAGGGCTCAACCCATAGGGAATCCAGCTTGTGGGCTCTACCACATGTACAATTCTGGTAGTAGAGAGCTAGATCACCTACTTGATACTTGGGGAGGGGGGCTCTAGCAGCATTGGACAGGGAGAGCTCCAGAGCCTCAACCTTATAAGCAGTGGAGTAAGCTGTTCCTTGGATGACAATGATACAATTGGTTATATTTTTAATATAGGCCTCAGGATTATCAGACACATCAACTTTGATCAAGAGGGTCCCAAGATTGAGGGGGTGACTGCTTCACACCCATACAGCATGGCAAAAGGAGACTGACCAGTCACTTGGTGTCTACTGAGGCAGTAAAAAAATAGAGCAGCAGGGAGGAACATATCCCAATTAGCAGTGTCAGAGAGCGTGAGCTTCCTAATTATGGACACAAGGGTGGAGTTTGCTTGTTTGACAATTCCATTGGTTGAGGAGTTATATGGTGCGGAGAACAATTGGTGGGTCCCCAATGCCTTGACAATAGAATTGATGAGACGGGCATTAAAATTGGTACCATTATAAGAAAGCAGGACTTGAGGGCAGCTATGTTGATAAAAGATGTCTTTCAGCAAGAAAGTAGCCATGGTCTTGGCAGTTATATCTTTTGTTGCGCTGGCTTCAACCCATTTGCTAAAATTGTCTATGGCAAATAAGATAAATTGACACCCAGACCTAGACCAAGGGAAAGGCCCAACAGCATCAATACTCAACGTGTGGAAGGCATGCTTTGGAGGGATGAGCTTGAACTGGTGTTGGGACGGGCAAGGATGTTGAAGCTGACAGGAAGGACAGGAGGCAAGAACATCAGGGATCAGGAGGCGCATGTTCTCCCAATAGAAGTTTTTGCACAACCAGTCATGAGACTTTGCTATGCCTCCATATTTAGTGTCAATGTGAGCTTGGAGGATAATGACTATCCTCATGCTAGGGCAAACGTAGGGTAGGTAGGAATTGTTAACCTTTTTGAAGAGCTGTCTATAACAAATTACAGTGTCCTTGGATAGGGTCTGTAGTGCCAAGCAAATGCCTTCTGGATCAGTAGTCCAAAAGTCAGGATACCCTATTAATTTTTATAGGCAATCAGCGTCAGCGGGGTGGATAGCTGGAATTGACATCCTTGACAGGCCATCAGTGTTCTGATGTTGGGCCCCAGGACGGTGTACCACTGTGAAATCATACCCTTGCAGACGTAGAGCCCAACATGCTAATTGACCTTCAGGCTCCTTTAGCTGTTGCAGCCATTTGAGGGAGGAGTGATCTGTGACCACCATGAAGTGGATCCCATAAAATGTAGTGCCTAAACTGTTTTACTGTGTGCAGCACTGCCAAGCATTTCTTCTCAGTGACACTGTAGTTCTTCTCATGCTTATTGAGGACCCGCAAAGAGTAGGCTACAGGTCAATCCACGCCTTCATTGGCAAGCTGGGCAAGGATGGCACCCACAGCTACTCCACTAGCATCAGTATACAAGATAAACTCTTTATAATAATCAGGATAGACCAAGATAGAAGCCTCCTTGAGCTTGGCCTTCAACGCTTTGAATGCTTGTTGTTGGCTGTCTGTCCATTCAAAGGGGACATTGCAAAGCAACTGAACAAGGGGTTCACTCAGCTCAGCAAAATCAGGTATTGTCAAAACCGCAGGCTTGACCCGCCAGCAAGGTTCCAACCAAGCAGGTTTGTGACCCACAATACAATTATCTGGTCACCCAAAACCAGACTAGGAAGTCAACTTAAATTACCAAATCCAATAATATGAACAGATGATGATCCTTCACGGTGGATACCTCAATTTGGCGCTTGACTCATTATCAGGATCTAGCCACCCCCTTCTTCCATCCAGCTGTGTGATCACCAATCTTGTTCCAACTATCCTTGATTCACATTAAATATATAATTACTATCTCCCAATAAAGATTATTATCTAGTTTCTAAATATTTCCCCGTGTAACTCTGCTAAAACAGCACAGTTACAACAGTATGAACTGTCAGTAGTAGCCCATCATGCCAAGTAATACTTGAACCTCTCAAAGATGTGTGGGAGGTAGCATCTTGTTGATGGCTTCCACCTTGTTATTCATTGGGCGGATTTCAGTTTGAGTGACCTCATGACCTAAGAATTCAAGACGTTCCTTAAAGAAGGAGCTCTTGGAGGATTAGAGCTTCAAGTCAGCTTTGTGAATCTTGATGAAAACAGCCTTGAGGTGTTCCAAGTGGTTGGTAAAGATAGCGCTGAATACAGTGATGTCATCAAGGTACACAAGGACACAAGAGAGCTTTAGGTCTTGTAGGACAGAGTCCATAGCCCATTGAAATGTAGCAGGGGCATTTCAGAGTCCCTGGGGCATACAAGTGGGTTCAAAAAGGCCTTCTGAGGTGATAAGCGCAGTCTTTTCTCTATCTTCAGGAGATAAGTCAACTTGTCAGTAGCCAGAGGCTAGATCCATGGCTGAGAAAAGCTTGGAACCACCCAACTTGCTGAGAGCATTGTTAATCCTGGACAAGGGGTACAAGTCTTTCTTAGTGAGAGAGTTCAGGCGGCAATAGTCCATTACAATGCAATGTCTGCCATCTTTCTTCTTGAGGATCAGTAAGGGGGAAGCCCAAGGACTTTGCGAAGGAGCCAGTAACCCATTAACCCAGCATCTAGAAGTTGCTTGAGTTCTTTAGACACTTAAGCATCCTCCACCCTACTACAGCAGTATGGTTTGGCACAAAAAAGGGTACATCCCCAGTATCAATTTGATGGATGACTCCCTTAGTCAGGCCATAATCTGTAGGTCCAGATGCAAAGATGTCGCTAAACTAATCAAGAAGGTCCAACAGGTCTTTTTGTTGAACAGGAGAAAATTGGGGGAAATCAGCAGCAGTGAACAAGGAGAGAACTTGAGGATTGTCTTCAGGTCAATTGAAATCACTAAAAGTTCCAAAGGGGTAGAGGGAGGCCAAATTGTTCTGCTCCCAGTATACAACCATGCCCTACAACCTGGCCTTGGGCCACCTACATGGACAGGGCTGTCAGGTTGGCAAGCAGTAATTGTACGGGCTCTTTGTGGGTTCAATCTAGAATCCCAGAACACAGGTGGGGCTCTTTACGACTTAGGAATTCAGGTGAGTAGAGTTCCAAGAATGACTTTTCAGGTAGCTCATAAGAAATCTGGGAGTCAATCACCACTTGAGAGCCCGGGGGAATAGTGATAGCCACTGATGCTAGTATAGGCACCCCTTCTTCTTCAGGACAGAAAGGAGGAGGGTTACACATGTTGGAGGAGTGAGTCCTATACTTGAGAGAGAAGCTACCTGTGGGGTACTCAAGCACGCAAGTTTTAAGACATTTTCCTGGGAGGCGCAGAGGTTCCTCAAAAATTAAAGGGACCTCATATCCCAAGAGCAAAAGATATCCATCTCTTAAGTTCACAATCCTGTTATACTCTTGAAGGAATTTTGTACCAACCAAGAGGTCATAGCTTTTGTTATCAAGGACTACAGCAGGGGAAACAATTAGGAGTTTCCCAAACCTCATGGGTAGAGCAGAATAGGCACCAATGGCCCACATTTGCGCCATGCCTGTGGTACCATAAAACTGAGTGTAGTTGAGGTCAGGGGCCAACTTAAGTTTTTTCATTAATTTTGAAGATACTATGTTGACTGGAGAACTCATTTCCAAGGTGGCTTTGGTTTTAACCTTTTGGATTGATACTTCCATGCAGGTTGTATCTTTCCCAAAGGGAGGCAAGACTGCCAACACATCTTGCGCAGCCTCTAGCTCCTTTTCTTATTTAGCAAGAATGTACTGTAAGGCAGGAATCTCCTTATATACAGTCTGTAGCAGGAGAGATACAGTTACGTTTTGGAATAGAGCTTTGGCTAGCTTGGCTGCTTCTTCAGAAGAATCAACCAAGATGGAAGGTCAATGGGCTTGAGCTAGGTAAGGGCAAGCCACCATAGATTTAGCTTCACTTGCAGGTACTTGGGAAGTGGTGGTGGCCTTCCCAGAGCAAAGCTTGTATGGGATAGGGATAGTTTCCGGAACAGCCAAGTCAGAATAGCCATAGCTATCAGAATCTTTACTATCAGAATCTTCAGGGGCCAAATCACCGGACAGATTGTGAAATAAATGAAGGATAGTTGGTCCAGAGGAAGAGGGAGCTTCCTCATCAGAAAGAGGATCAGGGAGAGATGAGGAGATTGGTCAGCAGAGAGCGTTTCTGTTTCAGAGCTGACCTCTCTTTTCCCTCCTATTCCTTGGGATTACAACCTTCCACTCAGGAATTAGTGCAAGTGCGCAAGTGGTGCCCAATTTGGCCACAGTTATGACAACTTTGCCTCTTAGCCTGACCACCAGCACCCAGGTTCATAATGTGCGGTGTACAAGAAGTAGTCCCAGCATTATTGGCTTTATTTTCACGTACCACCATGCCTCAATGGGTCAAATGCATGTCTTACGGGAGCGTCTAAATGCTCTTCATAGAAGTGAGCAAAGCCTTGTGTGCCTTAAAGTGTAGGCTTAGAAGCTGGTTCACCTTCAAAGCATTTAACCAGCTGTGTAGGCTTCCCGGGGAGTTAACTGTCAACTAGTGATTAACTGCTGATCTTCAATGTAGAAACAATCCACAAACTCAGTCAGGGTTTCCTTGGGCTTAAAGGCTATGTGCATAAATGCATCCTTCTTGACCTCCAAGCTGAGATCTCCTCCAAACTCCTCAATAAGGAGGTGCTTCATGTCCTCCCAAGTGACAATGAAGGGGAGCTTGGGGACTACTACTTCTTGGCAAGTGGGATGGAGACAGGTGAGAATATGACCTTTTTGAGTTCATCAGTAGCCCTATGCATTGCAGTTTTGTAAATGGTTTGAGAGGCGGCAATGGTAGAGATTTTTGGATTGAATATCTGCTTGAAGATCAGTTTGTAGTTTGGGTTGATAGACGAGGACAAGGACTGACTGTTTTCACCAGGGTTGAGGACATTGATATTAGGGTTGTCTTCAAACTTGGATTCAGCAGCAGGTTTTCTGGCCCAGAAGAGTTGAAGGCTTTCCTCTAGGGTATCCAAGGTAGAGCTGTTCTGTCCACTGAATTCCCTAGCAGTGGCTGCAGCAGTTCCAAATTTGTCAATCTTAATTTATTGTACTGCCAATGTGCCAGCAATCCCATTGAAGCAAGTGGTCAGGGAAGTGGTTTGAGCAACCAAGGAGACTACTTGTCCATTCAGTGTCTCAGTAAAGCAGTAGAGATTTTTTACCTCTCTTTCCAATGTGTCTTGTCTATCAGCTACATCATTTGTCACTTCTGCAAGCTGATCTAGTGCACGGGCGCAGTTGGCCTGGGGTTGACCTTCCAAACCAGGGCAGCAACCATTATTGCCATGAGCGTGAGTATTAACAACTTCACCTTCCTCTTCATCTTCAGATTCAGATGACAAATTCTCAAAATTAAACAGGCACTGTCTTAAGTACTCAATTTTACCTTGCAAGGTAGCCACCTGATCAGTGAGAGAGGCAATACAAGGGTCAGGTATTGGTTTGACTGGAGGGGGGTTCTGAACAGAAGCTTGGTGTTAATTGGTAGTCTTGAGTTTTGAAAATTGCCTCCCATACCTTGGTTTCAAAATCAGATAGGGCCTCAACAGGAGAAGTAGGAGGAGTCACCTTGATAGACGCTACCCTATCATCCACATAATTTTGCACTGGTATAGAGTGTTGCCTAGTGCAGCCTTATCTGAACCGTATTGATGCTGCAGATGGCAGCCCCAAGTATCAACATGAGCTCCTACCAATTCAAGTTGCAAGTTGACATGCTCCCTGAATTGATAAAGTTCACTAACCAGAATCTCAAAATTCAGGCAATGGTTTAGTGGAAAGGCCTCAATTTGCTCATGCCACACTGCCTGATGTTTGTTCAATTTGCACAGTCAGTCCTTGATGTATCCAGGGAGCAAGGAACAAAGGTAGTTCAGGGAAGAGGTTAAGTATTTCTGCAATGCCAGAGAATCACGCTGGTTGTTGGAAATACATGCAAAGAGAAGTGGGACCATTCTTGATAGGCCATATTTTGAGCATGGTTATTTGAGACAGCAGTGGCTACAGCATTTAATAGTTGATTCTGGGAGCCTAAGGCAAGTTGATGGTGAACTAGGGCAGGTTGGATGAACTGTTTGACCAACACACTAATCATATCCATGGATTCCATCAGTGCAAGGGGGAGACCAAAGTCCAAAAGGAAGGAGTACAGGTCTTCAGAAGCGTACCCAGGATGGAGGCCAGGGATAGTGTGAATCACTACAGTGCCAGAATGAAGAAGGGAGCAGGCGGCAGCACAAGCTTGCTTGTAATTGAGAGAGAAAGCTGAAAGGGGGCATGTGGGCCTAGGAGACAGAGCCAATACCATAGGCGTTGAGGGGGAATTGGTAATGTCTTCTTCTAGAGGGGGACTGAGGACTTTAGGTTGTTTGGGTACTTCAGAAACAAAGGAAGAAGGAACAGAGAATGTACATGGGAACAGGGTAACCAAGGGGCTTGTAGCCCCTGTAGTGAGCACCATTTTGTCATGTTTGGCTCCTGGGGACAACATCCAGGAGGACACGGCAGGAAATCTTTATAATAAAAGATTTGAGGCTCAAAGCTAGCCTTGGGTTAGCCTTCAGGGCAAAATTAAGGGCACATACCTTAATTTCCTAGAAAATGAGAAGAGAAAGTCCTTTTGGCAAAAAGGACAGGAAAAAGCTTGAATATTATTAAAGCCAACACAAATGTGGATAAACTTGTCTTTATTAGGAGTAATGATTCTACTTAAATAGTAGACAAGGGACAGTGATCAATCATTAGAAAGACAGAGTGGCTGAGGGGGTCACATTGGGATGAGGTCATACCAGGATCAATCAAAGACAGGTAGGATAATCTGGAATGGGTGGATATTGAACCAGACCCATTTAAAGAAGGCAAGGAATATCCAAAATTGAAAGCAAACCCACCCAGATCTTTGCAGCTATCAATATTTGAAGGCCATATCAAAATAGCATTAATTGTGTGATTTACAGTAAGGTGATTTTTCTGAGTGGAATGCTTTATTGTTAAAATTGAAAATAAACAGAGTTGAAATCTACAAGAGATCTAGTTTTTATTTAAAATAAAATATAAATATACAATTTTATATATCTAACTAAAATTGAATCACTTTAAGTGATCATACTCTCCTTTGTCAATCAATCTGATCCCCAACATAGAGCTTGAACATCTATTAATAAAAATATGGGAAGGCAGATTTCTATCAATTATTGTTTTGTCAATTGATTCTTCCAAAAAGATCCACATACTATTTTTACATCATCAGAAAAAACACAAATAAAAACAAACTGATTTTCTGGGGAAAAACCAAGTCCAATTAATTGCTAACTTTGAAAGTTAATAAAATAAAGACATCATATTAAAATAAGAGTACATTTTGACATTAAATAAAAATTAACTAAAAATAATAAATTTAATAAAATATTTCAAAAACCTAATATATAAAAAATAGCCAATTTTTTTAACATTATATAAGAAGATAAGCAGTTTTTATCAAATGAAATATCCAAATTATCTAAGCCCAAAGTTTATGGCATTCAAGACGGCAAATGTGGTGAAATCAATTCCCTGGTAGTCAACCATTAAGTAAAATGAGACATCAGCTTTATGCTTGATTGACTACTGGAAGTTGACACTTTTTTAATAATGGTACTTGATTTGATGAAAACTTTTAATATAAAAAATTAATTTATACAGCTATAGTTCACTAAAGTAACCCCAGAAAACCCAAAAACCCAAAAATGCAATAAGAATACCTTAACTAATAAAGAGAAATAATTAATTATTTCTCATTTTACTATGTAATTTAGAATCTTCACTATAAAAATAAATTTTATTCTCATAAAAATTAAAATTGTTATGAGACAAAAATAAAGATAAACAAAATAATATAAGTTGTGCAAAAAGAAAATTTAATATTTATATGATATAATTTATATATGCACAACTGTAAGTATCTTATGTTTTATTAGGAAATTAACAAAAATTAAGAAATTTCATTCACCTTCAACTAAAATTATTAATCTCAAACTTACCATTTATACATAAAAAATTATTACTACCAAATTAAATAAAAATAGAAAAATTTAACTAAAAAGTTAAAAGTTAAAAATAAAATCATAGAAGCAATCATAAAAGCAAGTTTATTCCTCCTCCTTTTTACACTTCTTCATCTTGGCCCATTTAAGAAGGATAGTGACAATAATATCAAGATGCTGCTTGATCTCAGAAGCCTTGTACTTGTACTTGTTCTTGGATGCATCCTGGATTGCCTTTGTGAAGTATGTTGGCTTTGTGGTTGGCTTGGTTGGGAGACACAGTTGGCAAGTTCCCAGAGCTTGGAGACGGTCTTTTCCTGCTCATGTTGAAGAAGAAAAAAATAACTTTTTAAACTTTGAATGAAGACAAAGTTGGCTTTGAGATGCTTATAGTATGCCTAAAATCTGAAGTTTCTTTCAGCTCACCATTGATGGCAGCCTGGTAAATGTTTCACAGGGCCTTGGCTCTGCCCTTGAACACCTCTGAGTGACAACTTTACCAATCTACTAGGGCTCAAAGTACTCCAGGAAAAGCCTGAACTCTGGATGCTATACTATGTAGGGATCCTTTGAGAGAATCTCAGACCCCAGCACAGTGTGCTTTGGCTTTAAAAAAACCCAGGAACTAAATTGTGCCATCACAAATCTGCAGGTGTCCAAGGTATTCCTCCAGCTCAACCTACTAAGGTCATCATTGGCCTGCAAATTGCAAGCAACTGCTTGACAGTAGTGAAAGTGGCCCCCTTCATTTCTCTGTCAAACAGCTTTTCATATGCATTTAAATGAGTTGGCTCAAAGTCTATGGTGCATATGTGAAGGCCAAGAGTTCTTAGCCTCGCCTTTTACTCCATGTCTAGGGTGGCCTGGTCCTTGTCAGTATCAGGAGGTTGGTGCAGGCGTGTGAGGGGATCTTCTTGGCGCTGTCAATGGGGAGAAGAAAGAAAAGCTTGCAACAGAGGATGATAAAAGCACATGTGTAAATGGCATTGGTGGCCCAGGAAGAAGAAAGAAATTGAGTGGAATCACTTAGATGTCTATCTGGGCATGTACCATCCAGAGCTGGTAGAACATCCAGGGGCATGTGGCAAAAGTACTGTCAGATAGCCAGGTTGACACCCTTTTCAACTTCATCAGGTTCTGCTGAGTTAAGTAGCAGATTATACAATCCTTGAATCCTGGCCCATTCTTGTGTAGGAGAAAGCACCCTCCATTTTGAAGTTGCTTTGGATTTTGGGTGAGCATAAGCTCAGAAGGAAGTCAGAGGCCTTGGGAGGAGGATAATTTTCTGCAGTTTGTTTATTCCTTATAAACATAACTAGTTGTTCCTGTGTGGGCACTAACTTGAGATTGTTGGGCTGCAGGCGTTGAAAAGCTTTGATGGCCAAATTAGAAGCACAGATGTTGGCAGAGGTGGGAATGTCTTGCACAAGATACTATTTAAGCATCCTGATTAAAAATTGATTGGGGGCTCACCTGTGTGTTCTCTATTCTCAGCAGTAATCCTTTCCCAGTGTCGGAGTGTCAGGAATATTCCTGACATAAACCAAATTATCACTGGAGGACAAGTTTGGAAAAAAAAGGAGGTTTTCTTGTCAAGACGGCAAAATTTAATGAAGACTTTCCCCCTATAATTGGGGGAAATAAAAATCAAACCAAGGAAAAAACAGAATTTAATAGCCACCAGAATAATTTAACATCCAAGCAGGTGCCTGCTAGCACCCTTTGCCAGCCTCCCAGCCAGCTGCCTGCTGGCCTGCCAACCCCCCACTGCCCAGCCAGCCAGGGCCCAGCCAACCACCTGCTTGCCCAGCCAGCTGCTTGCAAGCCTGCCGCCAGCCTCCCAGCTGCCAACCCACCCGCTTGCTCCCTGGGTCCCAGTTGGCTGCCAGCTACTCACCCAGGTCCCAGGCCCCAACACACAGCCAATCAGCAGCCCTCATTACCTGCAGCCAATCAGAAAACTCCCTGTTTTCAAAGGGGAAAATATTGATTGATTACTGCCCTTCAGAAGAAGGTCAAATTCAGGGTTCAGATTCTGAGAAATATTCTGACTCCCCAGAAGATGGGAAAATTCAGGTTTCAAACTTTGAGAACAATTCAACTCCAAACCAATGTGATTCAGAGGACCAAATCACATGCTTGAGTCCAGACCCCAGCCAAACTAAGCCTTCCAAGACCAAAATAGATTGTGAAAATTATATAAGCCTTCAACATCACCTGACTCCACTCCCAGGGGAAATCATTGGCTCTAGTCAAGAATGACCAAACCCCCAACAGATTGTCAATGAACAAGAATTTGGTCACTTTCTCCACCCCAATACTCAATCACATTTTCCAAACTTTTGGGATCTCAAATACCTTGTTTACATTCCCACTTGCAAAACTTTGCACAGTGGGAAGCACTATAAATAAGGGGACCCCTCCTCAGTAATAGCTTGTGCTATTATTGAGACTAATACCCTCAATAAAGCTAAATTTACTTAAAACTTAAGTCAACTTTAAACTAGTTAGTCCCCGCCAAACTCCCTCCAATCCAAGGAAGATGAACCATCTCATCTTCACAGCTGTGGTTAAAGCTTGTCTTGGGATTAAAGATACCAAAAAGGACCAGAGTTCTTTATGCCACCCACCAGAAGGGCTAGGTCATGATCTTCACTATGACTCTGGACAACTCAACTCCTCTGACTCTGGTTCCTGGCCTCCCCTGGCGTCCCTGCATTCCACGCTGTGGGGTTCCTGTCTGCCAGTCCCCAAGTGTCCTGGATTGTAGCCAGGGACCTTCTGGAAGGGATTGTCATTCTCAAGTAAGGGGGAAATTTATCTCAAAAATATTTATAGGGGTCAAAATGGGCTTTTATTTACTCTCAGAAGGAAGATCTCCTTAGAAACTTTCTGGTATACAGCCCGGGGGGTCAAGGAAACAATATGGATTTGCCAATACTTGGAGTCCTCCAACAATATCTTGGACTTCTTGTACTTGGTCTTGGACTCCTGCACCTTTGTCTTGGACGTCTGCTCCTTAGACTTGAACTCTTGCTCCTCAAATGTGGACTTTGGCTCCTTGGAATCAAACTTCCACACCGCGCTTAGGAACCAGCTCCTTATTCTTGGGCTCCTGCTCTGTTATCTTGGGCTTCAGCTCTAACCAAGCTCCTGCTGGTAATCAAAAGGCTTCCAAAACCTCTTGGCAGAAACTCAAGAGACCCAGAGATTTCCTCTCAAAGACCTGGAAAAACCTCCAAAAAAAAACCGTCAAAAGACCCTGTAACTTTCCATCTAGCCACCTTCTTGTAGTGTCCTTTTCCCAACAGTTCCCCCTTCAAAATGGCTTTCTTCAGAAGCTTAAACCATTGCCGCTCACTTTTTCCTATAATAACTTAAGCTTACATACTTACTTTCTCAAAAGCTTAAAGTATTAATATACTATTTCCTTGCTTATACTTTAAGCTTTTGGCTTCCAATCAATCATTTTCATCAGGAAACCTGCCAGAACTCAACCAATGAATGCAGAGCGCGGAAATAGACCATTTCATTCAAATTGACAACTCTTTGCACACCAAAGCGTTAACCAGTCCATTATTCCGGCACCATTTCTTCCTGCATTCAACCCAAACCCATTTAAATAGTAGAATGTTATTTAAAATTTTCTTTCTGGACCTCTTCAACTTTTTCCCCATATATTTAAAAATATAGTAAAGTCCAAGGAAAACGTCCCACCAAAACAACCTTGTATTCCGCTCTCATAGCAACATACCTTTGTCTATCCTAGGAACTTAATAAAAAATATTTTAACCAAACTTCTATCCACATTCCTTCTTGATTTTTATACTAAACCAAGGCAAAATATTCCACATCTTCTCACTTTGGCAAATCAATTTGGCAAAATCTTGGCTCATTTCTCTGGACCACTAGTTCTTCACCATCATCTTCTGGTCCTCCAGCCAGCTTTCTTCAACAACAGTCAATAAAATTTCACTTGGCCAACATAAGCCCCACCTGCAAACCACCAAACATGTGGATCATCACACACACTGTCCATTGCGGTGTACACATCTATGTACTATGTGTTAAGATACTTTTCTGGGAGCTTTGGAAGATACAACCTCCATGCTAAGGTCTTTGGTTGGTTGATGACCATTTACCCAATCATCACTGCCCTTACTGGCTTCCAATTTTCCAACCTCCTGCCATACTTTCTGCAAGTAGTACCTACTGTAACTGGGTATTACACTCATTCACTTTATATCAGAACACCAAAATCCACAAGCCATTATCTTTGGTCAACCACTGCTCTTGCAAGCCCCTGACTCCTTGGAAATGGACGCCAACTCTTGCCCCTCCAAGGACGCCATACATAGTACTGTAAATTCAGAACCTGAACGTAAAAATGCAGAATTTTTGAATCCTTGGTTTAAATTTCAAATCACTTTTGTGGGCAACTCAGCTGAATGAAAAATAAAATATTTAATAAAATCCACCATTTAATTTGACTTTTTTGGTTTATTTAAATTGGCAAATTTCAAATCTCTTGAGCAGATAACTCAACTAAAAAAAGACAAAAATCAGCAAACAAATGTGGTATACATGAATCAGGAATGCAGGATTCTAATGTACAATTTTTGATTTCCTGTATTTCAAACAAATCTTAGACATCATGTGAAAATTAACAAATCTGAAATTGTGGGATTGTCAAATCCAAGAACCAAGTTTCAAATCAAAATTGTGATGAATTTGAAATAAATAAAATTTCTGGGTGTATCAAAAAGGATTATAAAGGATCTAGAAGGATTTGTGCAAATTCTTTTAGGAAGCACAGGCATCCTCAAAATTCACCCTATTCCATTTTAGGACGGCCAAAATTTAGAGCGTAATATTCACAAAATTGGCATATTTAACAATAAAATTGACTAAAATATACATTCCTCTTCTTGAGTTTAAAATTTTAATAAAATTTTTATGATGTCTTCTTTCAATAACAACCAAGCCAACAAGCTGTTCCCTGGCCTTGACAAAATCATTCAGGGATACACTGGGTCTCTTAACAGTGAAGCTTCTGTCTATGGCCACTCCCAACCCGCAGGCCCCTCTGCAAGCCCCACCCAGGAGTGTGTTCTTTCTCCTGCAACTTCCAGCATGGCCCTGTTTGCCCATCATGCACAGGCAGCTGCCAACCAAAATCCCTTATCAGTGATGGCATCTGGAACCAGCCATTTGAGCCATGGGGTCACCCAGAGAGCCCAGAACCCCAAAAAAGCCAATCAGCCTGCAAGACGCAGAAGAAAACTGAACACTCTGGACATTGTTCTCAAAATGGTTGAAAAGCAAGGGAAGCTTATGTCCCTTGGGGAAATTGCGGCCGCAATGGATTTTGCAAAGTCCACTGTGGCTGCAACCCTGCAAGCCCACACCAACTGTGGCCTCCCGCCAAGAAGACCCCAACTGGTGCTCGTACTTCATCCAAAGGTGATACAGCCCATCACCTTATGATGGCCATTATGGAATGTGACCCGTGGATGCCCCTGGTCCAGATACTTCTCCAGTTGGGACTCCACAGCATCTTCACCAACAAAAGAACAGTGAATTTGTGGATGCACAGAGTTGTGGTTGCTGCTAGAATCTTGTTCAATCAAGCTCTCAGTGGCCCCATTTTGGTGGACATTGACCCCTACAATTCAACCATTATTAATTTTATTAAAGGGAGGGCAATGAGGGCCCTTAATGACATCATCCTCCTATCATATGCCAAGATCTTGGCCAGTATCCAAGACTTTGGAGAGAAGCGCATCCAATCTGACGTGTACAAGCGCGGCCCAATCTTGTATCATTTTGTTGGTGTTTTATTGGCAGTTTCCCCATTGGGCGTCAATTATTACTTGGCATTATCAAAACCACATATGGGTATGCCTACCAGACAGAGCTCAAGGTCATGCTGGATGAGTGGGCCGCCCAAAATGCTGTGCACACAGTTGTACTGAGTGCGGAGATGGAGCAGTGGGAATGGGCTACACAAGAAATTAGGGCTGCAGGGCATACCTGCTGGTCTTACCCCATCAACTACGCCAACATGCACCTTGCAGATGTATGTCTCTACAATTTTGGTTCCACTCTCAGGCGCTTAAAGCCTGCCACCTACAATGAACTATGCACCCAAATTGATATGGGTTATGAGTTTTTCCCCTCCGTGTTTGTCCAGGACTTATTTGATCTCATCATCTTCTATGCAAGTGATAGTGATAAGTCCAGAAAGGACCCCCACCTCCCCCCACGCCACTCCATCTGTTTTGTCAAGCCTGCATATGTGACAGAAGAAGAATTTGAGCAATTGAAGCAATCAGCTCTTGCTGCCTCTTCCCAGTCAACAAACCCAGCCTCACCAACCCCCCATCATGATCAAGCCACCCACCTTCCAACCCTGACTCCCAAGCAACCACCCATTCCCTCACCACTATCTCTGATGCCGTCCTTTCATAGGCAAAGATGAAGGCAATGTTCATTCTGCCCATTCCCTCCCCTTCCTGTCATTCAATTGGTAAATAAATCTTTTCTAGGTGACTACTATTAAAATTGATTTTTTCTTTCAGTTCATAATTAATAATATATATTTTTACATTGTTATAAGTTTCCGTGTATAGAAAATGTTGTACATTTGATTTGGTAGCATATACTTATTTCCGAGGATATTTTCATCATCATCATTAATAAATTGAAGACAATAAACGTAAATATTGCATTAGAATATTGCAATTAGACGTCAACTATTAATATTTTGATATTATGTGCATAACTGAATGCATTTTATTTAATGAAATTCATTGTAAACAAGGCCTTTTCATTTTAATTTATTTAAATTGACTGTGTTTATATTAAAGAGCCATTACACTTAATACAAATATTAATAATTAGTGCATTTTACAGCCTGTATATTTACCTATTGGTAATAATTCTGTAAACTTTTCAGTTGGATTTTGCGAGGTAATAATAATGTAATGTGTTAATAGAATATTGTTTATTGTCATTAACTGGCTGATTTTCTTTACTGTGGTGATTGTGCATTTTTTGATATTTACACACTAGTATCCAATTGGTTGGCTTCATATCCAATTGCACATGCAATAGGAAAACAAGCTGCCACCCAAGACTGGATGTGGTTGGGGTGGCGGCTTGTTTTCATATAGCCTGTGCAATTGGATGTGAAAACAACCAATTTGTCTAGTGCGTAAACATCAAAAAATGCACAATTACCACAGCAAAGAAAATCAGCCAGTTAATGACAATAAACAATATTCTATTAACACATTACATTATTATTACCTTGCAAAATCCAACTGAAAAGCTTATAGAATTATTACCAATAGGTAAATATACAGTCTGTAAAATGCACTATGTATCAATATTCCTACTAAGCATTAATGGCTCTGTAATATAAAAACAGTCAATTTAAATAAATTAAAATGAAAAGGCCTTGTTTACAATGAATTTCATTAAATAAAATGCATTCAGTTATGCACATAATATCAAAATATCAATAGTTGACGTCTAATTGCAATATTCTAATGCAATATTTACGTTTATTGTCTTCAATTTATTAATGATGATGTCAAAAATATGTATGCGTCAAAGATAGTACTATAAAAGCCAGTTTTTCAATGGAATTCAAACAAAATGTCATCAATCTATAACTTAATCAACAAATTAGAAGCTCACCTGCAAAAGTTTGTTGAAATTGAGAAAAACATCAGAGAAATAGTGACAGGAAAGCTAGGGGACAAGGGCCAGCCACTGATCCAGCCAAAAGAAGATGCTCTGAACAAATTGAGAAATATTATAGATGAAAGAAATAAAGAAAAATTACTTAATCTACAGGGAACTATTTTATCAAGCCTAAAGCTCAACAACATGGGATACAATTTGTGGGAGTTCTGGCAGGGGGCCAAAGAAAACAATGAGAAGATCAGACTAATAGAAGAAATAGAAATTCAAAGGGAAATCAACACCAATGAAGAGGAAAACAATCAAATATAAACAGATGAAAACAAAACACAATCAAGAAGCAGAAGCGCTTCAATAAATACAGAAGCTTTTTCAAATGAAAAACAAGAAGAAACACAAGTTGCAAGCAGGATAAGGAAGATCAAGCCCAAGAAGAGCACTGAAGAGCATCCAACACTCATGAAGTTTGCCAATATGATGTCTGTGGCTGAGGGGGCCACAGGGGAAACAATCAGTAAGTCTTTTTATGTTTTACTTATATTTATTTTTAGTCATCACCAGGAATAGGGATGAGGTTACAGAAGTGGCGGCTTTTACGCCGAGTTGGTTTTATGGGGGCTACCAGTCACTGGTGGCCCCTATAAAACAAATAAATAAAAACCAAATAAAAACCAAATAAACAACATAATTCAACAGAATATGAATAATTTTAATGATTGTGAAGCTCAAATCAGGAAATATCAACCACCCCTGGGGTGCTTGCCATGGATAAGAGAAGCCTACAAATTAGGATCAACAATTGAAATAAAAGAAATGAATGAAATTTGCGGGGATTTGAAACTGAACTTTGATGAATACATATATGAAATTGTTCAAAGGTTCCCATTCTCAAATATCAACAAATACAAAAAAAGTTTAATAAAAACCAATTTTCAAATAGGAAATGAATATAAGAAAGCAGCAATTTTTAATAAAATTTTTAAGGCTCTATCAAATAAAGTTGGGGATGCAGTCCTCATGAATAGGTTTAAACCTTAATGATATTGTTTGCTGAAGCCTGGGGGCAGATTCAAGTCAGGCGCCCCCAGAACCCTCTTCAAATTCAACCAAACGTCCCATATCAATAGGTTAGTACAAACTTTCAAGAAATTGTGCATGTTCTCCAAAAAGTATACCTTGCAAAGAATCCACATTGCAGTGTACCTGGGAATCCTGCTCCATTGCATACTGAAAGCAAACAAGAAAAAATTAGAAGATGTACCTATACAGCTTGATATATGCTGTGTAGCCCTCAACAAACAGAAGACACCACGGGGATACAGGACAGTCAAGCACTTTTCCTATGATTCATTTGCATTGGCAACACTATACGGGTACTACATGCCCCCTGGAAAAAGCCTGCTAATTGATTCCCTCACATGTCTGCCTTTTATAAGACGTTCAGCCACCACCAGGGTGCTGAGCGCCACTCCCCTAGCAATTGGTGCCAGAGTCATTCACCACATACAGAAGAGTATGTGGTCCCAATTGGACGCACTAGCAGAAAATTTGATTTTGGGGTATGATTCCCCAGAATAATCACATTCCCCTTGCAATTTGCATTCCCCTAATAAATCATTTTCCCTTGCAAAAAAAACTTTTTTATTTTTAATTTTTAATTTATTTTTAAATATTAAAATTTAAATATCAATATTTTAATACTAAATACTTCACTATTTTAAAATTTTACTTGTAAAGTTTTAATAGTAAAATATTTAAAATTAAAATATTTAAAATTAAAATATTTACTGTTAAAATTTTAATATTAAAATATTTAAAAGTAAACATTTAATATTAATATTATATAATATTAAAATATTTAATAGTAAAATATTTTAATATTATATAATATTAATATTAAATGTTTACTATTAAAAATATTTAATATTTTAAATTTTATTTTTTATTTTAATTTTTAGTAGGTAAATTATAGTATTGATATATCTAAATATATTATAAGATAATAGTTAAAGTTACGACCACATCAAATATTTAAAAATAAGTTAAAAATGCTTTTATTATTTATTATCTTGTCAAGGTTAGTTCATTTATCACAAAGATAAACATGGAGAATTGAATTTATCTGCATCATGCGGCCTGCTCCACTTATGTTCCAAACATGTGATTGTTTAGAACTCAAATTACCTTTCCCTTGTAATGTGATTTGATAAACATATTGGATATACTTGAACTGTGTCCTAAGTACAAATTAGTAAGGAATACATAAAAATCATTGGTTGCTGTGTTGTGTAGCTACAACGGCACTGAAATACCAAGGAGCAGATGATGACATGCAAGGTCCAATTTGTGGCTTAGAAAAGCAAAGTCCCAAAATGATTCACAATTATTTAAATAAACTATTTTTTTCTATCTTTTTTATTATTTATTTATTTATTTATTTATTTTATTTATTTGTTACCGCAAAAGCCAATAATATTCAGTGCATCATATAAAATAAATCCCTCTTATCTAGTATAATTAATTTTACTTACATTTTCTAGTATTTTTAAATGTCTATAATACAATCAAACATCACATTATTATATATAAATAATAATTTGAGTCCTAATAAAAACAAAATAAATAAAAGTAAAAATAAATAAAGCTGGGGCGCCCATTTATCTGATTGGCTCAGAGGCCAGGGCTTTGGGGAGGAAGGATTCTGAGTGCTTGTAAAAAGCCGCCACCACATTAGATGGCATTGCAAATTGGCTGATCTCAAGAATGTTGAAGAGATCCTTGGTGTCCTGAGGGAGGCCTTGTTTCACCTTATTCTTGATCCACCCAAAGACCTCCTCAATTGGGCTAAGAAATGGGGAATATGGGGGGAGGAAGAGGAGTCTCATTGGGAAGTCTGCAAGGCAGTGGCTGTCAGAATGGCTATTTTTATCAATTGGCAGGAACTTGGACACAACCAGATCCACTTTGTGGAGCCCAACATTATCAAGCACAACAACGTTGGTTGTGCCACTGTAATTTATCCAAAGGTACTCCGTGACGGCTTGGAGAAAATTGAGAAAGGTCCCGCTGTTATGTGAGCCTTTAATAATCTGATACTGGTCCAACCTGCGAGGACCAAGAAGCGCAACCATTGAATAGGTTTGGGAACAGACAGCTGCACAATGGCTATGCCGTCCTTGGACCCCTTCTCAACCCACCCATGCCTAGACCTGAGTGAGGAGGAAAACAACAATTTTTTGATATAGAAGATTTAGAAATTCCCAGTCTCCTTTAGTGCCATATATGTCTTGGCATTAATATGTCAATCCTTGATGGTCTTTTCATTGTTCCTGTTGTACAGAGAAACTCCAAGTACCTTCCATGAGAAGCCCAAATCAACCATTGTTTTGTATACAAGGGTTTTAGAAACAGAAAGCCCAAACTCTGTGGCAAGCATTGATTGGACAGCAAGTGTGTCCAGGTGGCATTCCCTGGCTACCCACTGCTTGATTGTGTCAATGTGTACAGGCTTAGGAGTTTTGGCTGTCTTTTTGCCTTGGTGGATTTGGCAATTTGTCCAGTGTTGCCATACTTGGTGTTGATGTCGGCAATGTACTTGGCTGTGACACCAAATTGGGATACAATATCCAAAACCGCCATTCCCCTGTTTAAGCAGCTGAGGAGAGCTTCACGCTCACTATCTGTCAACCAAGGCCAGCCCTTGGCAGGTACCACAGTATCTTGGCTACCAGGCTCAGCACAGGGGATGGGGACCTTTGTGTTGAAGGTGGGATCACGCTTGATTGCTCTGGCGCCGTCAATAGTGGCATAAGACACAGGTGCAGATGGCTCCTTGGTTGTGGCCAATGGCTCATAGGAGGTATCAAAGACGCAGGGGCAGGAAATGGCAACTGTTGGGTCAAGAGTGCGGTGCCAGGTGACAACTGGGTACAAAGTGGAGGTGTAAGTAGCCTCAGTGTTCCCGGTGACCCTGGTGTAGGAGACTTTTGTGGCAGGTCTTGAGAGTGGCTTCTGTCTGGAATTCAGGCTGGTTGATCTGGCTTGGGATACAAGAGGTGGTTGACTGGTGCTGACACATTGGGAGGCCTGTGTATTGGCATGACTCCCCTCAAGTTGTGTTCTGGGTCTGTTCTTAGACCCTCTAGGACGCCCTTGTTGACGGGCTGCCCTGCAGGCTGGTGCAGGAGCGGGTTGGGAATGTACTTGACAGTTCATAGAAATAAAATAAAAATATATTTTAGATTAAATTTGTATTTAATTGGAGTTATTGGTTTAGTTGTGGGTAGTTATTTTATCTTGATTTAGCCTTGAATAGTAACAGAATTTCTATATCTTTGCTTTGAAGTGTATAATATTGTATACTTTCCAGGTTTGGATAATTTAAAGCTTTATCACTTTCTATGTCTAATTAAGGTTATCAATATTGAATTTTTAGTTTGATTTTTGTTGTGGTGGAGCTTCTTGATTCAGGTTGATGTTTCCTAGTGTGCTTATTGTACATTCAATTTAATTTCCAGTTCCTGTAATTAATATCTGAGTTTACTAGTGGCATTCAAAGTGATTTGAAATTTGGTTCTTGGATTTGACAATCCCGCAATTTCAAAAAACATAGTAAACTTAATGAAAATGGTTGATGGATTTGAACGCTTCAAATCTGATACCAGTTAATTCATTTTGTCCATATGAAATATTCAGCTCAACTTGAACTTAGCAAAGTGTCTATGAGTTCCTGCATTTTCAAATATTCAAATAAATATCCAAAAAAATCAATTTAATTAAAAAAGGCTATCCCGCTAAAGTGATTCAAAATTTGGACCAAGGATTTGACAATACCACATTTTTACGTTCAGGTTCTGAATTTAAAGTACCATTCATGCCATGGACTCTGATGCTTCTGGCAATAGTGCTTCCTCTGAAAATCTGGCTATTCAGCAACCTTCTGCTGATAACTCCTTGGTTTGCTTTTAGAGCCTCTCCTAGGCTAACCCTGACCAACTCCACCATGACCTCTGCACCATTGAATATATCAAGGATTACCTACAAAAATTTATCCATCCTGCTGTATGCCATTACAGAATGCATTTAGGTTGCATCCAAAGCCTGGTGCATGACCAAGGAATACTGGTATCCAACTAACAGACGTTCTTGCAGGTCCTTTACTCTGAGCTTGGCAACACTTTCACCACCGTTAACTAGTACCTTGCTAAAGTTACCAGCACCCAGAATACCATGCTTCACTGGGTTGATGTCATTGAGAGGGGTATAGCTAAGCTAGTTCTAGTGAATGTGGTACAGAATCTCACCCATCAGGGGGTAGACGCCAATTGGATTAGTGTGGTTACAAACCATGTGCTTGAGACTGGCCCCATGGTTCAAAGCCTGAACCATGAGATGGAAGTCTTAAGCTGCTGCCTTGCCACCATTCCCTCATTCAACCCCACACCTACCACTATGAAAAACTCCCCCTCCAGCCACTTTCTTAAGTGGCGTCCTTGAACTCTTTGATCACTATAGGAAGATGCAGGCGGACCTGGTCCAACAAAGCGCTGATCTTAAATTTCTGTTTGATGGCTATCACACTGTGTCAGAGATTCAGGATTGTATCAAATTTCAACAATCACATGATAGAGCTGATAGCCAGACACAAGCCAGGAAGAACAAGGGTGTGATAGCTTTGCTCCAAGCTGAGCTTGTCCCCATTAGAAGCACATTAATTCTCTGGAAGATGACTTGGATATCACCTGTCATGAGAACAAGGTCTATCAAGGTGAGCTTGAAAAGCATCAACTCCTCCTGGACGCTGTCCAGAGTCAATTGAATAGGATGGACAATAAGATCATGGCTGTCAACTTACAGGCTATGTCCCTCAACTCCAAGAGTCACCAAAGTCCACAAAGTTCCTCAAGCCCCAAGTTCTATCATAGCTACAGAAGCAATGATGACCACACTTGGTTGGCCCCCAACGTTGTACAAGTATCAGAGCCAGTGTTGGAGTCTGAGGATGACGTCTTGGCCACTCCTGAAGCTTCTGGGGCTGCTCAGGACAGAGAAGTCAAACATGAAGCACAATGAGAGGAAAATTGTTGATTTGCCTCTGAGGCTAGGTTTGCTGCCTCTACTCTTAGCCATTTCTGTCTCACCTGCTCCCCTCCAACATGGCTCCAACAACTTCAAACCTGTTAACTTACCCAAGTTTGACCGCAAGAGTAATGTGGCCATGGTCTTATGCCTATACCAGAACTTCATGTATGGCGCTTGTTGCGCTTTTTGCATCACAGCACCATAATTATTTGAGATTTTAGGGCACAGGAAAATTTTCAGAATACAGTCATATGTGAGGATATGAGTAGTATTGTATCAGAAGAGCCAGGATTGAATGGAACCATGAATATTGCCCACACAATGGCTTCTGATTGCACAAAAGCACTTAAGGATCAGGATAAAGGTCAACCAGATTAAGGATAAAATAAAGATGGCTCAAAGATGATTTTATTGTAAATGATTAATTATTCTTATACCTACTACCAGGGTAATCTCTGGGCTGCTAGTAATGTCTTCTAGGACATTCTAGCATAAACCTAATTTGGGTAATTATTAATCTAGGTTTGGCACTTCTTGCACGTCAATCAATAAAATATCTTCATCTTCACCCAGAACAGGTGACCCTTGCTGGTGGGATATAATTTAGTTACTTCAGGATTACCTCCTGCTTCCTTGGCATTTATAAGCTCAATGATTATTAAAGTGACAATTATGGGAATTTGAGATTATGGGGAATCAAACCCAGCGCCTTGGAGCTCAATGTAAAAGTAAAGCAGTGCCTGCAATATTTGCCAGGTGGCGCTGCGGCGCTTGACGTAAAAGTAGTTTGGCGCTTTGGCAATTAATCCAATACCTAGGCAACGCTGCGGCGCTTGTGTATTTTTAAAGTGCGGCGGCGGTGAATCATGTCTCATTTAATTGCCGGGGGTGCTTATCATTGGCTAGTTTAAGGCTCAGGTCAGCAGACTACTGCTGATCCAATATGCATATAGTTTATACTACCAATTTATGTAGTTTGGTAGCTGCAATTCATATCCGCAAGCTCCCTCATAGCTAGTATCATTGTATGTTGTACTACCAATTTATGGATTTGGTTGTAACAGTCCCAATCTGTGGGCTCTGTTGTAATTGGCATCATTGCTTGGTTAAAATTCCCAAAAGCGCTGAAAATGCAATGATAGATTCTACAATTGCTGTAAATGCCACCATTCACCATGTTTTAATTTTGCCTTTGATGGATTATTTCAAGGACAAATATCTCTCTTTTGCTTTTGCCCTTTGAAATGAGTCTGGCTCCAAATTGGGAAATTCAATTGTTCAGTTTCCTGATTCTGCGCAACTCACTTGCCCCACTCATTCTTGTGGTAAGTGATCCTACTGTTTATGTACTGTTTTGTGGTAAAGCTACACAGTATATATTTTATTTCACTTCTACTAATAAAATTTAAGTTTTATTCACATTTTTGTCTTTGTGTCTCTAAGTACTTTGGTGCCTTTTCAGCCACACCTAGGAGATATTATTTAATCAGGGCCACAAGGTAATTACATAGCCTTCCCTGCCATTCTAACCAAGACTTAGTACAAATAAAATTCCAAGGTTAGGATTTTTGTTGTGACTCTGTGCCACGCCTCAGATTACAACAAAAAAGGTGCTCACTACAGGAGCTGTAAGCCTCTTGGTCACCCCTTTTGCAACTAAGTTTTTAGGACCTTTGCCTCTGCCCATACAAGAGACAACTTTGCCTGATATTACCAGTCCTCCCATTAAAGAAGACCTCTCCAACCCGCCTATTTTCCCTACTGTACTGAACCTCAGGAATGGTCTCCACCTAGTGGCCTACCCTTTGGGTACCCCTGACTTGGAACAAGTCATGGCGGTAGCCCTTGGATTAGCCTGTGATGGGGCCATCCCTTGCCTTCAGCTTCAGTTCAATTGAGCAGAATACTATAAATTGATTGTGGCTCCAAAATTTCCATATCATCTCCTCTCAGCAGCTGGCTCTGCTGAACACCTATTGTCATCCTTTGTACAATCTGCTTTAGCCCATCATCAAATGGTATTAGGGCTTCATGTATTGGAGATTTTAACACTGCAAGCCAACGTCACACATCACTGGGATCAGTTTGCAGCCTACCAGAAGTGGATTCATTCCCTGTTTTCCTTAGTATTCAAAAATCAGCTTGACTCTATCACCTCCTAATCTTTATTGGTCACCTCCATTGAAAGAATGTGCCAATTCATCCCTGAGTATGTCAGAGAGTGCCTTCATGAGTTCCACCAGCTGGAACAGCCCTGGTGTGCCCAAGTAGACTATACTTTAAACGCCTATCTCAACCACTTTGAATGACTTGTGCAATAACTCAACAAGTTCTGTGCTTATTTCTTCAACCAATTACAGCAAGTATCAGTCCATGCTGCAAAGGGCCTCTGCAAACTTAGCGAGGACTCTAGTCAAGAAAGGGCTGCTACTGCCGCTTTCATTGCCAAACTCTAGACTCAAGTAAATGAACTGTCTGCCTCCAAAGCAGATGCCCTGCCTTTTCCTCCATCTGAAAAGTTAGCAGATAGAGAAAAGAGACTCTGTGATGCCATTCAAGATTTTAGAGCATCTACCTGCAGTCAAGATTGCCCCCAAAGCCCCTCATCTTGACCCTCAAGTGCTTGCTCTGACAGCTCAGGTTGCTGAATTACAACAAGATGTTGCTACTTTGTGTGAGGCAATGGCATCTTTGTTAGTCCACCTGAAGCTGTGGGCAAAGATGGTTGTTGCCCTAGCTTTTCAGGAGCCCCCAAATTCATTGTGCTAGAGAGTTGATAGCTCTAGCCAATAAAGTGGAACTCCTGAAGCAAGATCACTCTGAGCTTGAAAAAGATGTACAAGAAATAAGTAAAGTGATTGATTCAGTAAATGACAGGTTTGCCCCTTGCCTTTTGATAAGCCTGTCTCTTACTTCCTGACTGGTTGAACTGACCTTGGTAGTAACAGCACAGGGCCAGCGCCTGGATGCTACTGAGCGAAAAACTACCCTAGATAATAATACAAGCACCTGCACTGCTAAAACCTTGACTAACCTTGAAGAAAGTGTTTTCCAGCTGTGAGCCAGGCAGCCCCCCACCAAGTCAGAAGCAGAATTCTCCCCACACATAAATGTACTCAATAGCAACAATGGTCGCCCAACCCCAGAAGCTCACTTCAAGCCTACCTTTAAGAAAGTATTTGACCCCAAAACCTCAACCATTGCAGCTTTCCTAACTATCTATGAAACTGACATGAAAAGAGCCTCAGATGAGGTCAAGAAGGTCACATTCTAACCTTTCTGCACCCATCCTGTCAAAAGGTATTAGTGCCAGAGCTGCCCACCATTGAGACCTGGGAAGATATACAGCAACTTCTAATTGATAAATTTAGTGGTGAACTTAGTTTGGAAGTGAAGAAGGACGCCTTCATGCGTATTGCTTTCAAGCCAAAGGAGACCCTAGATATATATGCAGAAAGATTCTATATGGAAGGGCAACAACTGATCATAAGCCGCCAGTTGACTGGACATGAAGCATACATGGCTTGCGCTCAAGCCCTCAAAGTTAACTAGCTCCTGTTTCTTCACTTCAAGGCCCATAAAGCCATGCTTTCTTCCATGAAGAGCATAAAGAAACTGTTGCAGGATATGTACCTTGATCATTATGGGGCAGTTGTGCGGGAGAATTGTGCTGTTTCTACCTCTGGTTTTTCTTCATGTGGTCCGCGTATCCTTACCAAGAACTTGAAGAACCCTCCTTGATAACAGGGTTGTCATAACTGTGGACAAATAGGTCATCATTCTCAATTCTGCACCAATCATTGGGTTAAAGGAGCTGATAAAAAGAACAGGCAGGGAAAAACAGTCAACCTAGAAGCAGAGATGATCTTGGTTAACAATTCTTCCCAGTCTCCTCCTATTCCCCCCTCTGTTGCTGACTATGAGCCTGCTGACACTGGGGCTCCTCCCATTCTGCTGCTATTCCACAAGATATCTGGTGACTCTGACATGGATTATTCTGAAATGTAAGATCCTGACGCCTATGGGTATTCTGTCTTGGCTGTCCTTGAAACTATTGCACTCCCTTATAAGCTATGTTCTGTGGAAACTAAACAACTGCCAAGCCTCTGCCTGAAGCCAAGGAAGTTGTCTCTAGCCCTTACCTCACCCAAGCCAAGAGATCTCCTGTGCTTGTCAAATCTTCTGAAGAAGCTGCCAAGGTTGCTGACACATTGTTCAAGAACGTCTCTGTCTTGCTCCCTCTCCAGATGATCTATAAGGAATTTACAGGCTTGAGATGCATAATCAAGAAATGAGACAAAGAACTAGCAGAAGCCCAAGACTTTCTGGATGTCTTACCTCTCTTTGGGCGTCCTACCACTTGTGTGGAAATATCCATCTAAAAGGTGAAAATTAAGGCTGTCTTAGACACAGGGTCTCCTGTTAATTTTGTCTCCTCAAAACTTGTCATTAAGCTCAAACTTGCCCCCAACCTTAACTATTACCAGTTTTATGGCACAGCTGGGCTATCCATGACTTGCGCTATAGGGGCTTACTCAGCTCTTCCCATGCATTTTGGTAAACTACTCTTGGCCGTGCCTGTCATTGTCTTGAAGAATGAGAGCTATGACCTGCTAGTTGGTACTTAATTCCTTAGGAAATATAATGGGATCATCAACTTAAAGGATGGCTACCTCTCTATCTTAGGATACAAGGACCCTTATCTTTGAAGAGCCAGTTAAAGTTCCTGGGAAGCGCCTCAAGACATGCGCCCTGGAATACTCACTGGTGTTTTCACTTTAAAATACTGTACTAATTCTTCCAACATGAAGTGCCTTCCCATGGCTTGTCTTGCGTCTGATAAGATTCCTCTCCTAGCCACATTGGCTGTAACTATTCCCCCGGTTCTCAGGCTATCCTAGACTCCCAAATATTGTATGAGCTGCCCAAGCGTACGTTCCTAGAGTTTTACTCTCCTCCCTTGCTAGGATGCAACAAACCCTATCTCTGCCCAGGGATATTAGATGTCTCTCATAAAGACCCTGTTCAACTGCTGGTTGCCAACTTAAGTGCTCTCCCCATACATGTTTCTAGAGGGCAGGGTGTTGGCTATGGCAAGTTGTTAAGTGCTCCTTAAGTCCTATCACTACATCCCTTTGGTACATTTCAGGACTTTAAATTACCTGAGAATGAGCCACAAATCCTATCATTGTTCACCGCCCAAGACTTCCTAGGCTATCTCAAGTTCAACAGAAAGAGGTGCTTGACCTACTAGATCAGTTTTTTGATATCTTTGCTAAGGATAGCACAGATTATGGGTTAGCCAAAGGTGTCATTCACCAGATTGATACTGGTGATGCTCCCCCTTGCTCATACTGAAAAAGAAGGATGGAGGTCATTGTATTGTGATGGACTACTGACACTGAATTCCTTAACCAAAAAGGATTCCTACCCCTTACCACATATTAATGATGCTCTCTGCCACCTTGGAGGCTTAAGTTCTTCTCTGCTATAGATCTGGCTTCTGGTTACTGGCAAGTTAATCTCTCTCCCAAAGATAGACAGAAGGCTGCACTCATCACTTCTGAAGGATTGTTTGAGCCTACACAAATGCCACAAGGGCTCTGCAATGCTCCAACTACTTTCCAACAAGACATAGACTCCATCCTCTGTGATTTAAAGCTCTTGTGAGTTTTAGTGTACTTAGATGATATAAATGTCTTCAGTGCTACCTTCACCAATCACCCGGCTCATCTTAAGGAGATGTTCATAAAGATTTGTGAAGCTGGATTTAGGTTAAAACCATCTAAGTGTGCCTTCTTCAAGGAACGCCTTGAGTTCTTGGGGCATGAGGTGACTCAGACAGGAATTTGCCCCATGACTAAGAAAGTTGAGGCCATTGACAAAATGCTTCTGCCCACCAACCTGTGAGAAGTCTAAGTCTTTCTGGACATGATGGGATACTATAGACAATTCATCTCTGATTTTTCAGACACTAGTGAACCCTTGGCTCAGCTGCTGCATAACGTCCCCTTTGAATAGACTGCCAGCCAACAACAAGCCTTTAAAGCCCTCAAACAAAAACTCAAAGAGGTTCCCATCTTAGTATATCTGGATTACAATAAGAAATTCATCATATATACTGATGCTAGTGACCTGGCTATTGGGCTATTTTGGCTCAACTGGACAATGAAAGTGTGGATCACCATGTAGCCTATACCTCTTGTGTCCTGAATAAGCATGAGAAGAACTACAGTGTGACCAAGAAGGAGTGCCTTGCTGTGCTGCAAACTGTCAAGAAGTTCCACCATTACATGTATGGCACCCATTTCACTGTGGTTACTGACCATGCTTTGCTCAAATGGTTACAACAACTCAAGGAACCAGAAGGATGACTAGCTAGATGGGCTCTCTTAATTGGAATGATATGACTTAACTGTGCTGCACCGCCCCGGGATTCAACATCTGAATGTTGATGGACTGTCCAGAATGCCCATACTCGCCCTACACTTTGCTGAGGCTGACTGGTTGTATGAACTAATTGGATACCCTTTGTCATGGGAGAAAAAGACAGTGAAAGTTCAAGTAGCCCTTTCTAAGCTATCTGAAGACACCCTCATTTGTGACAATCAACTTTTCAAGAAAGTACAAGGCCACCTTTTGCCCTATATAAGGCTAGTTTTTGCCTTTTGTTGGTGCTCCAAGCTCATAAAGAGACAGAACACAGAGGCGTTGCCAAGACCCATACCTGGCTCCAGAAAAATTACTTCTGGGAAAATATTTGCTTGCTAATACCAGATGTTATTGCTAGTTGCCATGATTGCCAACTCCAACAACCTAAAGCCATAATTAATGAGCTCAAGCTAGTCCCCCCTCAACACATATTTCACACTGTCAGCATTGACGCTGTAGGGCCTCTCCCTTGCACCCACTCTGGTTGCCGCTTTATTCTAATTGCTGTTGATCATGTTAGCAAGTGGGCTGAAGCTTGTCCTACTAAAGACATCACTGCCAAGACAACCACTGTCTTTCTTCTGCAAGATTTATTATTCCACTATAGTTTCCCTCAAGTGTTGTCGTCTGACAATGGGACTAACTTCAACACCAAGCTAGTAACCTCTGTGGTTGAAGCCTTGGGGTCTCATCAGTCTTTCTCTTCCCCCTATATTCCTTACACCAATGGGGCGGTTGAGTGCACAAATTCAACTCTGGTTTCTATCATGATGAAGCTTACTTACTCTGACGCTGCCAACTGGGATCTATACTTACCTGCTGCTCTCTTTGCCTATTGCCTTAGCAAACATTGTGATGCCAGGTATTCCCATTTTGCTATTCTTTATGGTTGTTAAGCCACTACCCTGTTGCTCTTGGGGGGCCCCTACTCTCCTCTGATAAGACTATGAACCCTGATGACCATATAAAAGACCTAGTCAACTGCATCATTGATATACAGGCTACTGCTTACATGTCTGCCTATAGGACCAAGCTGCTTGAGCTTTCTCTGAAAATACTGGGAGATCTCCCCTGCCTGAGTTTACCATTGGAGACCATGTTCTGTATTATCAACACAGAGTAGGAGGACAAGCTCATAAGCTATACTTGTTGTGAATTGGGCCCTTGGAAGTGATCTTCAAGCAAGGGTTGTAGTATATGGTAAAACTCCTCTCTAGTGGTCAACCTTTTGCTGTTGTGCATTCCAAGTTCCTCTGCAAGTATCGCCCCCCTAAGGCCAATCTAGAGGGAGGCAATGTTGTGAATGTTGCCATTCACCATGTTTTAATTTTGTCTTTTTTGGGTTATTTCAAGGACAAATATCTCTCTTTTGCTTTTACCCTTTGAAATGAGTTTGGCTCCAAATTAGGAAATACAATTGTTCAGTTTCCTGATCCTGCCCAACTCACTTGCCCCACTCATGCTTGTGGCAAGTGATCCTACTGTCCTGGTAGTGTTTTGTGGTATTGTCTACCACTATATAATCTGTTTCCTATTTTCCAATAAAATTAAGTTCTATTCACATTTTTGTCTTTGTGTCTCCACATACTTTGGCGCCTCTCTAGCCATATCTAGCAGATATTATTCAATCAGGGCCACAATTAATCACATAGCCTTTCCTGCCATTCTAACCAAAACTTAGTACAAATCCAATCCTGAGGTTAGGATTTCCTGTTTTGACTCTGTGACGCACCTCAGATCACAACAATAATCATCAACTGTCTGGATTCTGAGACTCAAACCATTATCTTGCTGTGTCTCCCTGAGAATGGCTGGACTTTTTCCAACGTTTCCAGGGACCTGAAAGAAGAATTTGGTAGCCAAGAAGCCCTTCTTGGTTGCAAGATGGACTTTTCTGACACCAAGCTAAAGGTGGGGGGGAACCTAGAAGACTTTACTTCCAGGTTCTACCTTGAGGCCCAAACCCTATTGTCTATGAGTGCTGTGCAGTTTATTGATGTGCAGTCTGCACTCCTCAATGCTGTACGTGACAACTGGGAACTATCTCTTGCTTTTAAGTCTGGCATTTACAATGCTTGCACTGTGCCAGACCTGATTTGCCTCCTAAACACCTACAAGGAGGAGTTCAAAGTCCCTCTCCCTGAAAGCCAATCCTGCTAGCAAGCTGAGTATAGACCACACTGGCTGTGTAGGTGCCCAAGTCTTCTGACAAGGTTGGGGCTGCTCAAGCCAACAACGCTTTTTGTACTTGCTTTAAATGTGGTATGGCTGACCACTTCTCTTGGGAATGTAAGAACCCCCACCAAAAGGTCCACCATGTAGGCATGGAGGACAATGAGGAAAACTACGCCAAGGACGCTGATATTGAGGAGAACAATGTGGACCAGTCAAAAAACTACTAAGCAGCCAGGACAAGGAGAAATCCTTGGCTGCCTTTGTAATTTTGACACCCTCATCTCCCCCCATACCACTGCCCTCTGAAAAACCAGATCAGAGGCCTGCTGCCTTGCCATCCTCTGGGATTAACCCTAAAGATGAAACCTCTCTGATTGACTTCAACTCCCAACCAATACATGAGGATGCAGAGTCTGATGGAGTTCAAGAGGACCTCCTCCATTGAGTCCTCCCTGTTAACATGCAAACTCATTGGTCTAAACTTTGCCCTGAGGTGGCTATCCCACAAATAGCTTAGAGAATAGTATCCTTACATTATACCAAACAACTAGCTCAAACAGGTATGGAAGTCATCCATGAGGAGGACAGAACTGAACAATTGGCCAAGCTGCTGCATACTGTACACCTCTTGGCACCTCTAGAATCCCTCAAGGTAGCAAGCCCAGCTATAGGAGTTGCCGTGGCTACCTTCCTAGAGGAGTTCAAGAGACTGAGCGTACACTAGGTCTCCAAGATTGTGGAGATCAGAGAGGACCACCAGGAGTGTAACTATATCAACCTGGTAGTGAACAAAACTCATGTCCGGGCCATACTGGATACAGGTGCTCCTGGGAACATTATATTATTGTAGCTGATCAAGAAGCTTAAGCTGGCACCAGAATTAGCCTATCATGAAGACTTTTTGTATTGCTGGGCCACAGATCACTAGAGTAAAATGAGCATATTCTTTCTTTCCTCTTTGCTTTGGGAAGTTAATGGTCACTACTTCTTCTATAGTTCTGGAAAACAACAGCTATGACATTCTTATTAAGACTAGCTTCATGGTCCATTATGGCACTGTTACCAACCATGGAGACCATGTGTTTGGGATTTTGGGCCACTCTACACCCATTTTCTACCATGGTGACCACCCTTCTGACCTGCCCTTTTGCTGTCTGCACTACATCAACCTGGAGTACACAGATGAAGAACTGCCAGTTTCCTATACACTGAGTAGTAAGAAGGTCAAGGTGCTACCTCTCTCAGTTGATAAGCCAAGGGAATCTCAGTCTATGCCTCCTGTAATGTGACTTTCCCAACTGGCTCTCAGGTGATTCACAATAAAGGTCTCTTGCTGGCTCTACCAGCTGAAACCCATGGAGAAATCTTTGTCATCCACAATGCCTCCAAACTAGAACCATGGGTTGCACCAGGCATCCTCATGACAAGCAAGAAGGAATTGCTCATACTCTTGGCCAACAAGAGTAATGAAGCCATGGTTGTCTCCAAACACCAACTTCTGGCTTATATACGGCTGGAAGAGCATGACAACCTGCAAGAGGCCGCCCCCTTTGCGGACTTCTCTGAGTTGGGTCTACCCTGTGAGCAACCACTGGTGCTATCAGTCATAAGTTGTAACTCCCTGTCTGGCCTCTCCAAAGAGAAAAATTATCAAGCTATGAATCTCTTTTCCCAGTATAAGGATGTGTTTGCCAAGGATAATCATGACCTGGGCAAGGCTGCAGATGTTGCTCACCATATTAACACCCAAGGCAGTCCACCTATCCCTCCAGACCTATACAGTGTAGCCAAGCTAATCATGCTGCAGCTAACAAGGAGCTCCAGAAACTATTGGGATCTGGCTTACTTGTCCCCAGTAAGAGCCCTTAGGCTCACCCTCCTAATTTTCAAAAAGAAGGATGGCAGCAACCAAGTGGTGAGTGATTACCACCGACTGAATGCTGTTACCAAGAAGGATTCATATCCCCTCCCTTGCATTGATGATACATTGTTCTGTTTGGGTGACGCTAAGTTCTTCAGTGCAATGATCTTATTAGTGGGTACTGGAAGATTGACCTATCCCCCGCCAATCAAGAGAAATGTGCAATATCACTGACCAAGGGCTATTACAACCCACAAGGACGCCCCAAGGTCTGTCCAATGCTCCGGCTACCTTCCATAAGGCTATGAATGTGTTGACAGGTGACCTCAAACCCACCTGTGTTCTGGTTTATCTGGATGACATTGATATGTTCTCCTGGACCTTTATGAATCATCTGCAGCACTTGGAGGAAGTCTTACAGAGGTTAAATGCAGCTAATCTCAAGCTCAAGCCACACAAGTACAACTTCTTCAAGGATCATCTTGAGTTCTTGGGGTTCATTATTAGTCAAGATGGACTCCGTCCTGTACCTCTGAAGGTAGAAGCCATTTAGAAAATGCAGATTCTGGCCAATAAACGTGACATGTAAGTCTTCCTGTGGATGATTGAGTACTACTGTTGCTTCATCCCCAACTTTGCATCCCTGGGTAACCCCCCTTTTCAGCTTCTCCAAGCTGATAAAGAATTCTTCTGGAGTCCATTGTGCCAATCTGCCTTCAACACTCTCAAGGAAACACTAACTGCAGTCCCTGTACTAGCCTACTCTGACTTTTCCAAGCTGTTTGTGGTTCATACAGATGCTAGCCTGACTACAATTGGGTGTTTCCTCTCCCAACTGGATTCTGAAGGACTCAAAAAACCTGTTGGATACTGCTTGCATATGCTTAATGTTCACAAGAGGAACTACACTTTCACTAAACACAAGTGTCTGGCTGTGATATACTCCTACCAAAAATTCAGAGTGTATCTCCATGGGGTGCATTTCACAGTAGTAATAGACCATGCCTCCCTGCAATGTCTGAAGACCCTCAAGGATCCTGAAGGGCGTCTTTAGCATTGGGCCATTAAGCTTCAGGATTACAACTAAAAAAATTATTCTGTTGCCAGACCAGACAACCAGAATCCTGACTGTCTCTCCCGTCTTCCTCCTGTTGCCTTAGTATCCCCCATGGCTGACATTCTCTATGACAAGCTTATGGAAGATCCTTCTTTGCGGGGAGAAGAGGTAGTAGAGATAAAGAGGGCTTCAAGAAGTTAGCTGTGGATACCAAAGTCTCTAAGGGAAAATCCCTGAAGCTTTATGGAGACTCTTGGCTACCTTAAATACGCCCATTCCCAAGCATGGACTCAGTGATTGCCACTCACAAGACTACTGATTTTGGTGGTATATAGAAGACATTAGTCCTGGTATAGCAGCACTGCTTCTGGGAAGGAATGTACACTGATGTAGTAGATACACTAGCCACCTTTCATTACTGTAACATTGAGAGACCTAAGGTTCTCCAAGTTCCAACACAGACTTATATGCCCTGAGTTTGCCTTCCACACAATAGCCATTGACGTAGTGGGGCCCTTGCCAGTTACTAACACTTTCAACAAGCTCATCATTGTGGCTGTTGATCATCTGACTAAATGGGTAGAGGCCAAGGCAATTCTCAACCAATCTGCACTGGTTACAGCTACAGCTATCCTGGAGAACATCATATACAAATATGGTTGCTCCCAGATTTTGTTGACAGACAATGGTACCAATCTCACCAGTCATATCATCCCCTGCCTCAACCAACTGATGGAAATTTGTGAGACACTATCTACCCTTTATCACCTGCAGACAAATGGCATGGAAGAGCGCACTAATGGGAGCCTGGTTCAGATACTCTGGAAGCTGAAACACCAACATGAGACTGAATGGGATACCTTCCTGCCTGCGGCCACCTTTGCATATAACATTGGGTACTATTGTGTCACTGGCAAGATGCCTATCCAACTACTCTACAGCTGGCAACCAGGACTTCCCCCTTTACTATATTCCTTGGTAAAGCCCAGCCTTTTTGTGTCCCCAGAGACATACCTCAACAATCTTGTTCAAACCCTTATTCACTTGGAATCAGAGGCCTACACCATAAACCTAAACCATAAGTTACAGGACCTAGAACAAGCTACATCCAAACGCCTCACCCTACCCACCTACCTAGTAGGAGACTCAGTTTACTTCTTCAGCAATAAAGGGTACGGGCGTGAATCCAAAATTACTTCCCTTTGGCAAGGCCCAGTTCAAGTTATCCAGAAGACTGGCCCCAACTCCTACACCCTTAAGGATCCCCATTCTGGGCAATTGACCACTAGAGTACACACTCAGTATATGTGTGCTACTCCTAGTGACCAATAGTAAGCCCCAATAAAGACAACAACCCAAAAAACCAAAAGCCTAATAAAAAATTACATGGGTTGTCATCATGTTTGCAATAGTGATGCACCAAAGTATACGGAATAAGAATGAAAGAACAAAGTGTTTATTGGAGGCTGAAAAGACTCTTCCAATACCGCACCAACTGTTCTACCACCTGAATGGCAGCCAGGAAACACAACTGGTTACCTACAGATCCTCAAAGCCAATGACCAAGGATTGGGCAACAAACCCCCACCAAACAAGACACTCAATTGACCCCAATCTCCACAGGAAATCAACCCCCAAGAAGATACAGTCCTATAGGAGATCCTTGCAAAGGGCATACTCTACTGGGACCTGAACACCCATCCCATAGAACACAGACAAGTCCTACTCAAGAAAGACTCCCATGTTCTCCACCCACTTGGTATCACTGTGATAGGTCCTCCAAATAACAAGGTTGCCAGCCATCAACATTGGCACCAGATGAGCAGTACCCTCCACCATGTACAACTTCAACGCTTCCTGGAAGGCTTGCTGAAGACGCTGTTCAAAGTTGTCAGAGGGGTTCCAACTGACTGGTTGAGTCTCTGTAACCCCAGGCGTTTCTCAAGCTCAAAGAATGGACTTCACTATGCTGAATACTGTCTCCTGTTGCAAGACTGAGAGCACTTGACCATTGAATTGGAAACACTTCAACTGAACATCTAAGTAACCTTCTGCTTCTTGCATGGAGAACCACCAATGGATGTTGTTACTTTTTTGTAAACCAGTCCCTGTTACCTCCCTGGGATCACTCAAGGCTAGGAACAAGGCAGCAAATAACGGGTCTGTCCCCACTAAGACCAGCTGAGGCACTATTAGCTGATATAGCTGAACTCCCAAGTCCAGATAACTGCCGTCCACATCATGCAGGACTACCTGCTTCTCAGTTGCCTTCTTCACCCCCACTGACCTTGTATGCTTGCGCCTCTTGGGAATTATTACTTGTGCCTTCTTCAAGGCTCTTCTTAGAACTCTTCTGGAGTGACTGTTCACCATAGCTGCCATCTTGAGACGCCAAGTCATTTTTAACCCTGTTTTCTAATCTAGTGGAGGGAAATGATGCAGATCCTGAAGGGATTAGACATTAAGTTTTCCACTTAGGGATTGAGTAATAGAATAATTGCACAATTGCTTTATATCAATCTGGTTTCAACAGGGTTAATTACATTAAAAACGCCTTAAAAACAGGTGTTCAAAACGCCTTTTGAATTAGAATCAGGTTTGGGATTTACTTATGAGGTTATAAATAGGATAAAAAAGATATTGCCACTTGCCTCCATTAGGCAAGGCGCGTGAAACTGGTTGTTCTCTTGCGCGGCTCTTTCTAATGTACCTTTCCACTCTTTTTCTTTAGGAAAGTCCTTCTGTCTGTGCTTCCTTTCCCCTAGTGGAAATTCCCCTATCTCTTACTATATAATTGCAGCACTATCCAAATAAATACTAGTTTTGTCAATATATCCTTATATTCTTCTGTCCTACCAAAGGCTTACACTATACCATCTACAGGTATAGTATTGAGAGTTAGGATTCCAACTAACTATTTGTAGAAAATAGCACCCTATACTGTTACAAATACAACACTCAGCCTTATAAGTTCAGGTGGGCCCCAAAAGACTTATCCTCACAAAAAAGTGTTTGCTTTTTGTCTTCTACTTTTAATTATTTCAGTGAAAATGTAATTATCCGCAACACACCCAGGGCCACCCTTTACCAAAAAGCTTGGAAAATAACAAAGGAAGCGCTTGGGAACTTTGAGCTCCCTTTCCATATTAAAGATGTTGTGAATGGCCAGTGGATTCCAAGCCATGTGACTGGTGGCCTTGAACTTCTTGGAGTAGTCCTCTGGCTCCTGCTGATAGTCAGAAGAAGGGAGGGGAGAAGAGCCATTGGGGGAGGAGGGGAGGGGTTCATTGAGGCCTACTTGGAGGCCTTATTATTCTTTCCAAAAAGAAGATTTAGGCTCCTTTTCAGCCTTTCCTTTCTTGGCACAGCGCTGCTTTGTGGGCTCTGAGTAAGCCTTGCACTGATAAGAGGAATGATCAGTGAGATCATGATTGGTTTTATTAGGGGAGGAATTGTGTGGGGGAAGATGAGGGTGAGAGAATAAGGGGTTGGGGGAGAGAGAGTGGGAGACTTGGCCTTGGGGGCCTTCTTGGCACACTTGGGAGTGGTAGCAGGGACCTTAGAGTCTTTGGAGGCTTGGCACTTGGTTTGCTTGTTGTTTTCAGATGGTCTGGGCAAAAAATCTTTTTATTATAAATAACTTTTTCTAAAAATATATTAAACACAAAGAGGTCAAGCAAAAATATATACAAAAAAATGTCTTATTTATCAAATAAGAGCATGACAAAGTAAACTAAAGCAAAATAGAAACTCAAAGTATAGATCTAAAGGGTAAAATATAGAAAATAGGTGATATTTGATGAAGCCTCAAAGATATTAGGTTTAGAGTAACATCTTAGGGCTAAATAAATAAAAATATATATTGCTAAGGAGCGCCTTTTGGGGAAGCTTTAAATATGGAATTAGGAGAGAAGAGAAGTATCTTTTATTGGATAATATTTTAGGCTTATATAGATTGGGCTGTGGCAGGTATTTAGTTGGATCAAACCTAGGGATTAGTCATGTGCAGGATGGGTTCAAGTCACTGGATACTTGGATTGTCATGTGATATTGCTTGGTTAACATTCTTGGTATGTCAAACAGTATATTGGAAGGGGACTAAATTGGGTAATGTCTGGATGTTAAGTAGGTTGGCAGTAGCCAGAATGCTTGTACATCCAGACCCTTGACACCCCTCTTAAGGGGTGTTGAGCAACTTGTGATATTGCTGGCATGTTCAAAGCTACAGATATATGTTAGCTTTACCAATGTACTCTACCTAATCCTATGCAAGAGCACTACAGACTGCAATAGAGTAGAACTTTGAAGATAATTATGTTTATTGAAACTGGAGTACAATCTAGCCAGCGGCTGCAATCTATCCAGGTGTAACTAAGAATTTCCATCCTTTCAGGTGTTTATTCAATATATACTGCAACAACCATTCTTCTTGTCCTTTCAGACAGTTCTCTGTGGCTACCTTTGCAATAGGTCTATCTTTGCTGGCTACGCCCATCCTGATTGGCTGTCCTTGGCATGTGATATGCTACTGGCCTTAGCAGGCGTCCATGGCACTTCAGCTACAGCCTACGCTCTTCTTGAGCTAGCCTACTATCATTTATTGATTGGGTGTATCTTACACGCCTATTATTGCGCTGGGAAACTACACTGTATTTAGTTGGTGCTTAGAAATTGTCCCTGTTCAGCCCTCCTACATTGGAAGGTAGAATTCCGGTATCCCATTTACAGGGTTTAATCAGTGATCTTTTTCTGGTTGGCAAACCTTCTGCTTATTAATGCAATGAGTCAAATAAGGGATTATACACCGTATAATAGCAGACTTGATCCATTAGTGACTTGAAGGATTATTTGCCGTGTAATACTGACCCAAACCAATAAGGAACCCAATTATACGCTGTGTAATACTGATCCAAACTTGGTATTTCTTAGCTATTTGTATATCACTTGTTTGATATGAACATATATGTCCATCAGGCTGTTTGGGACTGGGTTGATACAACATCCAGTAGGGTAGAATAGATGATATACAATTTATGATTTAGTGATTACACACTGTGTAATCAGTGATATTCACTATATTGGCTAACATTTATACAGTGTATAATAGTTACATCAATTATAATAAAGCAAGCAATATACGGCATATAATCACATCACATTGGGACAATCAGTGATAATAAGGCGTATAATTATTACATCTATCATAATAAACTAACAATTACACGGCATATAATAACTACACTTGATTAAGTGATAACCAAATGATAATACAGCGTATAACTGTTACATCTATTATAATAAACTAGCAATTACACGGTGTATAACTGCCATATATATTAATATAATGATGTCCAGTGATAATACGGTGTGTAACTGATTAAGATCTGTGTGCAATGATTAACCTGATAATTTGTGGTCAATCAGCCTAATCCCACAAGGGGTTACTCTGGTGCATCAGGAGGGGGCTTTGTTTTAACGGCTGCCTCCTGATGCTCCTGGAGCTTTTTACTAGTTGGAACCAGTCTGGTTGAGTGTTCTCCTTTAATAAGGCAGATACAGGTTGTGATATTTCTTGACAATTGGGGTTTTGGCACCTTGGAATTTTATACTAGATAGGTGTTGTGATCTGGTCTGTAATTGATGATTCTTCCTGGTCCCCTGTGTTCTGATTCTAGTTTCTTTCTGTTGCCAGATAGAACCCAGACAGGGGAATCAATGGGAAGTGGCTCCTCTGTGGAGGTTACCTTTTGTATTTTGAGCCTTTTTATTTCTGCTATTTTAGCTTTGAGGCGTATATGTTGTAGATTTGATACTTGTTCTACTGTGGGGGGCTTCCCCAGGGGGATCTTTATGTATGGCTGTTTGATGTGGGTAATTATTTCTGGTTTGTATCTGTAGGTTAGCTCAAACAATGAGTAGCCTGTTCCTTGATTAGTGCAGACCCGGGATGCTAGTAATGCATGTTTCAAATATAGTGGTCATGTGTCTTTGGCTTTACCATCCATTATTTTCTCTAGGGTCCTGATAAGGCTGCTGTTTAGGAATTCAAATCTGCCGTTGGCCTGTATGGAGAGATTGTGGAATGCTTAATGTTTTTGGATTTTAGATTGTTGTTTACTGTGTGACCTAATAGCTTGGTTACTCTATCAGTTATGATGTATTCTGGAGTGCTGTAGTTGGCTATGATTGCTTTGTTAATGAATTGTTTGATGGTTTCTGCTTTATGGTCTTTTGTTGCCCAGCAGATGGGCCAGTGTGTGGCAAAGTTGATAGCTACAATTAAGAAATGTTGGTTTGTTTTAGTTTCTGGGAAGGGGCCCACTACGTCCAGTCCCCAAACCTTGAATGGTTCAAGGTCTGGTACTGGGTTCACTCTTGGCTGAAGAGCATTGGTGTTGGTGTATTTCTCACACACTGTGCATTTTTTCAGAACATCAATTATGACTTGTTTAAGATTGGCCCACTATACTATCTCTTTTAGTGTGAGTTATAGATTTTTAGCCTTTGTGTGTCCTAGTAGACGGTGATATCTTAATATGGTGTCAACTCTTTGTGTGAGTGTGATGTAGGAAAATTTTTTGTCATTAATGATTTGGTATACAGTGCCATTTGATACATGGAAATATTTTTTGTTCCTTACTAATGTATCATGGGTCAGTAGGTGTGTTGAGGGGTTTTTCCCTTTGGTTTTATACTCAGTGTTGTATAGGTTTAGCCAGTCAGGGTCCAGGTGGTCAGGATGATTTTCTCTTAGCTGACATAGTCTAGAGAGAGTATCAGCTGTGACTAGCTCTGTCCCCTTTTTGTATTGGATGTCCAAAGTAAGTTGCTCCAGCAGGGACATCCACTTGGCTTGTTGCTGTGCGAGTGTGTTCTGAGTTTTGAAATATATTAAGGATTTATGGTCAGTTAGTACTCAGAAGTTTAAATGTTCTTCTAGATAACATCTCCATTTCTTGTATATGTGATATATTGCTAGCAATTCCTTATCATGTATTGGGTATCTCTGCTCAGTGTTGGTTATTTGTCTACTTTTGTAACATACTGGCAGGAATTCTTGCTGCCCTGGCTAGCAGAAGTGTAGGACTGTGCCAATTGCGGTGTCACTGGCATCTGACTCAAGCTTGTAGCACCTGTTTTTATTAGGGTATTGCAAGATTGGTGCTTCAATCAAAGCTTGTTTTAATAGTTGGAAATTCTTGTCGCATTCTGGCGTCCACATGAATTTCTTTTTGGCATTATCCTTTGTTAAGTCATTGATTGATGCAGTTAGTTTCCTGCAGTCTTTGATGTATTTACTTAGGTAAGCTAACATTACAAGAAAGCATCTAACTTTTTTAACAGAGGTGGGGCACCACATGTTATTTATGGCTTTTATTTTGTCTGGATCTGCTTTGATGCCACTGTCAGAGACAATGTGGTCCAAGAACAGGAGTTTCTTTTCCATAAATTGGCACTTACTTAGTTCTGCGTAAATTTTGTGCTTTGCAAGTCAATTGAGTGTCTTGCAGACATGCATGGAGTGTTCCTATTTTATTTTTGAAAATATGATGATATCATCAAGGTAGAATAATGTATTTGAGAGACTGTTTAGTGCTTGTTTTATCATGGTGAAAAATGTTGTTGGAGTGTTGGTCATCCCAAAGTTCATTACCCTACACTCAAAGGATCCAAATTGTGTATGGAACACAGTTTTTGGTATGTTCTTTTCTTTTACTTCAACTTGGTTGTACCCTGAGGTGAGGTCAATTTTGGAGAAAAATTTGGCTCCTGAGATTCTTTCAAACAGATCTTCTATAAGTGAAAGAGGTTATTTATTCTTTATTGTGCTTGAATTTAGTGCTCTGTAGTCAGTTACTAGACGTAGAGTGCCTTACTTCTTCTTTTTAAAGAACACTGCTGCCCCCATGTGAATCAGACGGGCAAATGAATCCTTTTGCTAGATTGTTCTCAATGTGTGTTTTGAGGGTTTGGGTCTCCATGGGAGAGAGTCTGTAGAGGGGTGAAGGTTTGGGCATGGCTTTAAATAGGTTAATGCTGTGTTTGATCTCTTGTTTTGGGGGGGGTAACTCTGTGAGTTCTTCTTTGAATACATGAGTGTATTTGTTTAGGAATGCTGCAAGTTCTGGGCATTGGATTTTTGTTGTTTGTATACTATTAAATTTGGTGTACCTCATTATGTGGAGGGTGCTATCTTTAGTTAGTTGTTCTGAGTTTTCTTGGTTTATGACCTGGACAAATACTGTGTCTCTTAGAATGAGGTTGTTGGGTTCTTTGAGGATTTTAAAACCAACTCTGTTGTGTTTGATAGTCACGGTTTTTGTTTTTCAATATACTCTGGGGTTCACTTGGGTGAACCAGTCCATGCCTGCTACAATGTTGTAGTTTATGTTGGTCATTTTAAGTCCTTTGATGGATGTTTGTATGCTTTGGAGGTCAATTTTTAAGGGAGTTGTTTTGCCTTTGAGTAGAACCTTTGATCTATCTGCCATTCTGGCGTATTTAAAGTTGAATTTGGCAACTGGTATTTTGTACTTGGTTAAAAATGGTTTGCTAACCATAGTGTGTTGTGCACCAGAGTCAAATAAAATTTTATGTGTATGTGATCTGTAAGTACATGGATGTACAAGAAGTTCTGAGCAATCTTTCATTTTTACGTTCATAAAAATAGAGGATTGTGGGACATGTAGGATGCAAGCAGCAAATTTTGTGCCTTGTTACGGTTTCTTGTCAAGTTGGGGGGAGACAGGGGCACTTAAACCTGTTCCCCCTCCTCTTTTCCCTGTTCCTTTGTTTTGAGACCTTTGAGGTCAGAGAACATGGGGTCAGACTTATAGCAGGTTGCTATTTCAGCATTATTTACTTTGGCGGTGTCCTCTTTCTTGGGGCAGGAGCAGTTTGCACTTTGGCTGCAATTGCCATTGTTGCAATTTGAGTTGCTGTTGCTATGATTGGTGTTTTGGCGTTTATTACCATTAGTGTTTTCTCTTCCATTGCTGTTTGAGGAGCAATTGCTGTTGCATGCAGCATATTCCATGTTTGCGCGTTTTTCTGCGTACTTGGCTTCTGCAATGAGCGCAGGCATGGAGGTGTTGGCCTCTGGACGGATGAGGGCAGCAACAGAGGGTTTTATTCTGTTAATGAATGATGCTCTAGTATGTACGTTGTCAGCTTGTGCTGAGTTTTAGAGTTTGCAACATATTTCCTTGAGTTCATTGACTTAAGCTGTGATAGTGGTCTTTTGAGGAAGATGGCTGAGCTATATTGCAATGTCTTGGAGGGATTTGATGACGCAGAAATTGTGTGTGACATGCGCTTTGAACTCTTCTCAGTTATCAAGCTGGTCGTCAGTTTGTGAGTCAACCCAGGTAGCAAACTAGTTAGCTGCGGCCTTGTACAGGCGCTTGCTGTCTTCCTGGACCCATTTCTCATGTGGGGATGAGGCTGGCGCAGAGTTTAGCGGCTGAGTGGTCTAACCAGTTGATGAACTTTTCTTTGTTTTACCAAAGAACTTGTCAATACCAATGTAATTGGTGTTTGTAACTTTGCCTGTGATAGGCGGTTGTGTGTTTGTTTGTGGTTGAAGTAAGCAACTATATTGAATTATCTTGGCACATGATTTAGGTATGTCCAGACCTTTGAATACAGTGCATCCACTAGGTATATCTTTGTCAATGTTGTGGGTGCAGAAGTACATTTTCCAGGTCTCCTGGGATGTGGCCTGGTTGAGTACGCGAGCAAAGGTGGACGGGTTTTGATCAGTCATTTTCTCTTTCATGGGTGTGGTAAAAAAACTGTAGCTGCTATCAGTGATAAGGAGCACCTTTTGGGGAAGCTTCAAATATGGAATTAGCAGAGAAGAGAAGTATCTTTTATTAGATAATGTTTTAGGCTTATATAGATTGAGCTGTGGTGGAGATTTAGTCAGATCAAACCTAGGGGTTGGTCATGTGTGGGATGGGTTCAAGCCACTAGATACTTGGATTGACATGTGATTTTGCTTGGTTATCACTCTTGGTATGTCAAACAGTATATTGGAAGGGCACCAAATTGGGTGATGGTCAGATGTTAAGTAAGTTGGCAGTAGCCAGAATGCTTGTACATCCAGACCCTTGATAATATTTAAAAATAAAATAAAATGTATAAAATTATATAGGGAGTAGTTGTCAGGGATCCAACCTGTGGGGAGTTCCTGAGAACTTGCAGGCAGACAGCCCGCGGGCCCAGCAGGGAGAGACCACCACAATATTGGGGCTAACTTTACAATATAAGATAACAATTTTCCAAGGACTGCCCAAGGTCTGTTCATAGGCACCATGAAATCAATTAATCCAGTGAGGGTGATATACATCACCCCAAACATCTGGGTGGAAGTAGATTCACTATTGACAACAGATTCTTGCGGGCAGTTAGGCCGCAGGGTGTGGGGCGGTGTCATTGGAACCAAATATGTGGACCAGAAATTATAATTGTCTTGGAATAGCAGAGGGGGCCAGATGGTTTTGGTACCCTCCCTGTAAAGGACCTCTGTCTCTCTAGTTATAACTTTGGGTTTGTGGATCAGGATTTCCTCTAGAGTAAACTCAGAATACGCCGGGTTGGGTGGATACTCAGTGAAATGTACTAGGCCAAAGGGAGCTCCTGGTAGACGGTAAAGGCCAGGCGGCTGGTCCGCAGCTTCTTGGGGTAGGTGGGTGTAGGGTGAGAAGCCGCAAGACATAGGCTGGAAATGAAGTAGAACTAATAACAAGTAAGATATGATCTGATTGAACCAAAGGTTCATGTCACTTTATTACAAGAATGACAATGGGCATCTTCCTGGCGGTCCAGGGTATAAGTATGCCCATCTGTCATAGTAAAACTTTCACAAATTTCCTTGGTCCAGGTTTTCCCGTTCACCAGGTCTTCCCAGCCTTTGGTGGAATCAATTGCAGAAGTTATATCATCAGCTGGCTTGAACTGAGAATGCTCAACTTTCCTAGTTGGGTTGTGGGATTGGTTGTCTCTGGGTGGCCCACACTCTATGGGAAGGTTCTCAGTTTTCCCTTCTGCGTGGGTCCAAGCTATCCCAGGATCTGTGGCTGGACCTGCCTGCTGATTGGTCAAGTTGACAGGAGCCTTTTTTGTGGGAGGTATCAATGTAGGTGAATTTGATTTGCCAAGCTTCAAAGGATTCTCTGAAGTTGAATCCTGCTCTTGTTTGAGCCCAAAAAAACTGTGGGCAGCCAGCCCTGCAGGGTGGCAGCTTGCAGAGAGCCAGGGTTTGAAATCCATAGTTGAGGCCTTTCAATAAGCATAGTTGATAATAATTTGTCACTTGTGACAGTTATAGGGGGGTGGTAGAGCATATTTGAAAATAAAGTTATTATGTGGGTATTTTTTTAGGGGTTAAAGATCGAAAAATTAATAAGGTGTCAAGTTCAGCCCTTTCAACCAACTTAAAAACCCCTAATTATCACTGTCAGGTGAAAAAATATGAATTCTCACTGTTGAATTTCCTGGAGTTGATCAAAAATTTGAAATTGCTATGCTTTTAACATATAAGGCTTTTTTAATTTAAAAACAGGTTCAAAAGTTAACCCAAAAGCAATGCAGTTCATATATCCAAAAATAAAAAAATTAAAACATAAGTTAAAAAAGTAAATGTGTGGGAATATGATTTAGTAGTGATAATAGTGTGTAGGGGGATGCTAGAGTAGGTTTTTTATTATAGTGAGTGTTATAACGTTAAGAAACTCTCTGCACTAGTCACAATGATAAGGTGTCAATTTGGCGGGAGTCAACTGGCACCCATAGTACAACACTTATCAATTTAGGTGGAATTCCAAACCTTTGATTAGTTAAATGTCAAACCAATTATGTGGCAAGTAGATAGTGTCAAACAGGAGGGGTGTCAACTTTCTGCTTTTTATAAATTCCATATGAAATCTATTAATAAATTGGGCTTATTTATGTGGCACCACTTAATCTACAAACCCAGAATAAACATAATGTGAAACAAGTGGGGTAGTTGATTAATTATAGATCACCAAATCCAGTATAGTTGTTCTTGGGAGCCTAATTAACAATTATGGGCACTAATAATAAATATATAATAGTAAATAATAAAATTTATATAAGTTCAGATGTTTTTTATTAATAAAATTAAGATTTGGCTTAAAAAGTGTTGACTTGGTCACTTTTACTTTTAGAGTGCTGCTCACAGGTGATTTCTAATTTTTATTAGTAAATTTACATATAAATTACCACTTAAATTGATCTTTGAGTTAACAGAATTATTAAAAGGAGTCAACTTCCAGTGTTTTTAATCCTGAATTTTGGTTCTGTACCCCTGAATTACTAGTTAAAATTAGGTTAAATTGGTTAAGACAAAAATACTAATAGATTCATATTTGCAATAGTTGATTAATATACATTTGCCTTTGAGACCCCCTTCAGGTATTCTAGTATCTCATCCTTATTGTAGTCCCTATGCACTATATAACTCATTATGTCCTTCTTCAGTTTATGATGGTTTTTTCTTGTAGCTGGAGATGCTCTATTTTCAATATCCCTAAGGATTTTATCAGTCTTTTATTTTGACTTCTTCAGGCCCACAAACAATTTTCCAAAGGATGGCTTGTTAACTCCCACTAACTTTGAAAAGTGATTTTGCAATCTTTCTAAGTAAGAAGTGGTGATAGTACCCTCAGTTAAAACAGAATTCATGTATTTTCAGCTGATCTTGTAATTTCAATGCTCATAGCCTTGCAATGAGCCTTTCAGTACACTAATCATGAAAGTAATCAATGAATCCAGCCATTAGTTCCTTTTTAGCTGTTGTTAATTCAGCCCTTCTAGTCCTCCTGGGTAAGCCTTGCTCGGTTGCTTGCTCAAAAAGAACTAAAAAGGCATTATTTAAATGACTCAACACTGATAAGATGACCTCAGGTCTTTACCTATCCAGTGAAGATAACAACTAAGATAATTCAAAAGTGTATCAAGTAATAAGTTTAAAAGTTATTTTTATTGATGAAAAGAAGGAAATTCATATAATTCTTTGGCTGTACAATGGATGCATAGGTGTTATTAGCACCTTCATCATTGCTAGGAACATACTGTCATGTTATGGCAATCAGAGTGGGCTTGTATCCACTTTATTGCCATATTTAGTGATTGTAAAATCTGACACCAAAAGTGGATGTATAATATCTATACAAGATAGTTACAATGCAGCTACTTGTTTTGGCAGTAGCTAGAAGCTCTCAAGCCCAATCCATACAGTAGTTTTAAAAGCTATGGCAACAAGCAAAAATTCTTCAGATTTAAACAAAATCCAAGTTACGCAAGATTCAGGATTCAATTAATTTAAATATCTTGGGTTAATAAATGAGCTGCCAAACCAGAAACAAAATTTCACTAACCCATCATACAAAATTATTTCAAACATCAAGAGTGTAGTTCAAACCACAAACAAAATGAACTGACACAACAAGTGAAATGAGTGGATGTTATTCTGGAGTATATTATAATCCAATCAGGATTCATATGAGGCATCAACAGAAGGACTAAAGTAAAAAAAAACTTGAGCAATATAGAAGCAAGATTACACAAGCACAAAACAAAATGAACTCACACAAGATGTGTAGTACAGTTGTTTTAAAATCTATGGCAACAAACAAAATGAACTCAGATTTAAACAAAATGAATTCAGATTTAAGCAAAATTGAAATGAACCCAAATCTATTGTAAACCAATAAAAATTCATTTATTTTTAATTTTGTTTAAATCTGAGTTCATTTCATTTAAATCTGGATTGTTTTTGCTTGTTTCCATAGCTTTTAAAACTACTGTATGAAAAGCCTAAAATAGAAAACTATCAATTTAACAGCCAATCAACAGCTATCCAATTTAGGACCAGAGGCGTTTTATCCATTTTCATGGCTCCAGATTTGTATGAAAAGGTTTTGAGAACCTTCCAAATATGGGCTTGAGATTACACTAATAATAAATTATTAAATCTTAAAATTTCTACTTTTAGTGATTTTATCCTAGGTTTTTTTACAATGGTTTTTACAAGCAATATCTTTGACGGCGCCAGCAGCCAAGCCAGCTTCAATGGAGGCAAGGCTGAGAATGTGGAGGCACTTGTTTACACCCAAGCCTTTGAGGCAGGTAACAAGGAAGCTGACCTGTTACTGTCCCCTAACCCATATGCTTTGACTTGTTTGAGAGTCACTTAGCGTCTAGCTCTGCCCTTGCTCCCACACCCACCCCTGCACAAGCTGCCCATCAACCAACCAATCAGGATAGTAACCTCAATCCAGAACAACTTCCTGCCCCCACTACAACCAATCAGGCTTCAGCTCCCAATGCCCAGCGCCCCAAACGCAGAATAATCACTGCCCAAATTCTTCAGGAAATTGTGGCACTAAATCTACAGGGTCTGTTGTGGGACCAGATTGCTGCCCAGTTGCATTTTACCCAAGCCACCATAATTCAGGAGTTCAACAACCTAATGAACAAGGGAAATCTGTTTGGGCAGCCAAGAAGCCAAAGAAGGCCCCAAAGTCCCAGATAACCAAGGCCTACCCAATAATGCTTGACCTCCTCCAGCAGGACCCCAAGCTTCCCTTGACCCAGGTCTGGAAGCAACTTGCACACCATGGCATTTGGGTGTCTGAGCGCATGGTGCAGCTCTGGATGCACAGAAAAGTGACTTCCATATGGGTTCCTACAAATTTTGCTGGCAACCAATGGGATGGCGCTGAGGATTCCCCATATGACACCACAATTTAATCAACCCTGGTCAGATGCTTGACAAGTCTAACAGATGACATCAAGTTTGTCTTGTACTAAAAGTTATCAATTGCATTTGACAATTTTGGTGAGCAAGGAAAAGCCGCCACCAAGAATGGAAGGAAGAAGGTCAAGAAGGCAATTTTCATTGGTGCATTTCTGGCTGTTTCAGCCAAGGGTTTTGTCTACTATCAGACAAACCCTGATTTCATCAATGGATACTCATACACCCAAATCCTCAGTGGATTGCTTGGCTCCTGGGATGGCTTGAATTCCAAATTCTGGGTTTTCTTGAGCCACCAGATTAAGGGAAGCTCCACCGCCCTTGAGGCCATCCAGGGACGCGGGCACCAGGCCTCAGTCTACCCTGCCGGCCATGCAGACGTCTATCTGGCTGATGTTGGCTTCTTTAACATTAGAGATACACTACAGGAGCGCCGCCTTCAGGCTTTCAACAACCTTTATCTTGGGGTCCTTGACCACAATTTTTTCTTTGGTCACCAAATGGTGGCTGACTTGTTTGTGCAAATGGTTTTCCATGTGAACATGGGCAATCAATCACATAAGGATAAGCACCTCTCACCTTGTGCCACAGCCACCTACCAGCCCATCCAGCCAATGACTAATGAGGAGTACAATAAGCAGTATATGGCAACCATCATGTGCAATCCTCCTGCCTCCACCCCCGCCACTAACACCCCCCACCCGCAAACCCAACCCATCCAATCCCAGACCCCCCAGGCCATCACTGCCTCTATGTCTTCCTTCCTGCGCCATTCTGCCTACTAGGCATCACTCTTCCCTGCCTCAATAAACCCCTGGTCCCAGAATTTTTTTATTTATATTATCTTTATTTTGAATTTCAATTGATTGTGTTCTCTTTGTTTATAGTTGGTTTTATTCTTTATGTTCAGTTTATTTCTATAAAATCATATATTTACCATGTTGTGTATCTAGATCCTTAACACAGTTATTTTTAGCACCCAAACATAGCCCCTTGTGAAAATATTAACAACAATTTGGTGATCAGCAAACTTTGAATTAGAAAATTATAGTGTTAACTTTTTTTAGATAAAGTTGTTACTGATCCAAATTCAAAACTTTAATGATAAACTTTAAGCCAATCAGGAGCCAGGTGATAAAGTGATTGTTATGACATAAAGGGTCATTCAATAATTCTTTGATGCATGTGCACTAATTAATATGATTGGCTGGACGTTTTGCCATTGTATGCCATTGCTGCTGTGACAAGCTGTTGGTGGAATAGTGCCCAATCAGGTGCTAGGTTAGCACTAGTCCACCAACAACTTGCCACAGCAGCAATGGCATACAATGGCAAAACGTCCAGCCAATCATATTAATTAGCGCACATGCATCAAAGAATTATTGAATGACCCTTTATGTCATAACAATCACTTTATCACCTGGCTCCTGATTGGCTTAAAGTTTATCATTAAAGTTTTGAATTTGGATCAGTAACAACTTTATCTAAAAACAGTTAACACTATAATTTTCTAATTCAAATTTAGCTGATCACCAAATTGCTGTTAATATTTTCACAAGGGGTGTGTTTAAGTGCTAAAAATAATATGGTAATAGAGGAAACAATGCCAAAACAAAGCAAACAACACACATATTGAGATGAGCATAAAACATATACACAATGGGAAAAAAGATGGGATAATGTAGTAGATGAGAAAACAAAGAGGAATAAAAAAAGAGGCAACAGTATCAAAAGAATATAGAATTTATTGGGTAAAAAGCTATAAAAACATGGAAAGGTTAGTAAAAAATAAAATGAGATAACTCAAAAAGCTTCTAAAGGACCTCAACTTGGTGATTGCTAAAATCAAAGACATTGACTGTAAGGTCAAAGCAAAGGCAAAGTCTGCTGTCCTTGAAGGCAAGAAACTTGACAGGGTGACATCCAAGGCATTAATGACCAAAATGCCTGACACATCAGAAGCAACAATCAAGCTCTTACTTAATATCCAAAAGCATGTTGTGGAAGGACTTCAATTCAAGGCCTACAATCTTTCCATGCCGTCTGTCTGTGTTGATGACCTGGAGATATATGCACATCTCAAGCCAGCAAAGCGTGCCAGGGCGGAGGACACCAAATTGCATCACAATTGATTGCGCCAAGAATGGCCAAGCTGGCTTAAGCTGCCAGCAAAGAAGAAACACAAGAAAGTAACCTAAAAAATAAAATTAATAAAATTTCAAAAACTATCCTTTTTTCTTAGAAAACGTAGACAGTGAACTCTGCTGGGTCCTGGTCCCTTTTGTCCCCCCACCTTCTATGCCAACTATGCTAATCATGTGGCAAAACAGCTTTTCATGTCCCCCTTGTCTTGCACAAGCTTGAAGACAGAATTCACGGGTCCTTTCTAATGACAAGGGATGCGCTAGCCAGGCTGACACATGCCAAGGGGGCATCTGAGTGGGCAGTTACTGCCTACAAGGATGCCTAAATGGTCTGCCTGGACCCAGTATCCCTCAGTGGAGTTTACTGTGTAAACTCCATCCGCTTGTTTGGGACGTCCTGGTGACGCTCCCATTCAAGAATGCACCAGAGATGGGCCAGGCTCACACAGCTGCTTACTTCTGCTTCCCAGTGGAGCACACCCTGTCTTACCTACTTGAGAACTTTGGGCGTGCAGTGAGCAAATTGGCTGTTGCAGACGCAACAGCTGTAAAGAAGACCAAGATCTTCCTGGAAGACTTTGGGCTGACCTGGAGTGCCAAAAAGACGGGGGTCTCAGCAGTTATAGACCTCATGTTTGCCAAGACAAAGCACAACAAGAAGATAAGCATGGTCTATAATAAACTGTGTGAGTTCACAGAAGCCTTTTCAGGGCAAAGGCTTCATCTGGTTGTTTACCTGGGGTTCTTATTCTTCTTTGGGATGGTTGATTCTGTTGAGGACCTGGATGGGGCCCTTCTGGGGATTGACAAGGCCCAGCTTGCACTTGACGGGAAGAAGGTCCCCCCTGGATACAACTCGGTTGATCATGTGATCCAGGACACCCTGGTCCTAGCTGGTATCTACAGGTTTGTAGCCCCACCTGAAAAGCTGCTGCTTCACTCCCACCTGACCCTACTCCCCTTCACCAGCAGGAGGGAGTATTTCAATACAGATGTATCCACTGTCCACAGTGTGGTGGTGGAGGTTGTGCACCACCTCCATTGTGGGGTGGGAACATACTGCCAAACTCACTATAGGCGTTCTTAATAAATTCTCTTCTAATAAACATCTTTATACTCTACAATATTTATATTATAATTGATTTTTCAAATAATATTTTAGCAAACAAGATTTGCAAAATAAATTGCAGAAATGGGTTTCATAAAAGTAATAAAATTATATGTTAATAAAATAAATTCTCTCTTGTGCATTTTACGCTTAATTTTTTTTAAATTAATTTTTAGATTTATTTGAACAAAGTGATTTAAACATTTTTGCATAATCCAATACTGAGCGTTTGGAATTACCTCAGATGGCATAATAAAATTAGATAAAATAAAATAAATAAATTACTTACATCTATTGATGGATCTTCTGAATGTGATTGTGGGCGTGGAAACATATAAATATAAAATGATAATTAATAAATTTTGAATAGAAAATTACAGAATATAAAAAGTTGGACACACTAAGCTTTTAATTGATTGGCTGTTTGGCTAGGCACACAGGGATGAACAAATCAGCGTGGTCATAGAATTTGGCCACAGTCTCAGCTGAGAGGGTATGGATCCTGGCCTGCAGCAAATCAAACAGGTCCTCAGTCTAGTTGGGGTTCCTCACTTGACAACTTGATTGAGCCACCCTGTCAGGATTGACAATTCTCCTCCTCTTAAAACCTCAGCTCAAGAGCAGGAATCAACCCAGAACCTGGATTCCCCTGGGCTGCCGGGCCTATGGACCGCAGGACTGCCTGCCTGCATTTTTCTGGGGTCAAGCCCCCACAAGCTGACGCTGAAGATGATGGCCCACCCAGTGAAACAGATCAAGCTGAGGAAATTATTGCACTAAGTGAAGTGCCAATCACAACACCTAATGGAGGCAACCAGGCAACAACTATTAGCTTCATGAGTTTGAAGTCTTCACCAGCAACCAATCAAGAGCCAACCCAAGGAAGAGGCACCGGCCTGCGGCCTGGCCCCATGACCACAATGCTAAAGCAAGACAATCAGGTAGCAAAATCAAGAATTTTGACCAATGAAAAAACTCATGGGCCAAGCGCCATTTTGCTGCCTTCAGACCCAAGTACCCAATTCCCCCGGCCCAGCTTTCCCCAATGCCCTGAAAAGCCCCCCATGGAAAATGTTAAGTTTAGAGGTGGGGTGCTATATAGACCAAAGGACCCCGCGCTCCAAACTTATTGCCATTTTTAAATAAAGGTTATGTTACTTTGGCTCATACAGCTATTACCATATTTTGTATTTGCTGTCTATAAGATTAGTTCAAGATCCCCTGGCCCTCCTGCCCCTCTGCCCACAGTTTTCCAACCACCTTGTGCTCCCTTTGGGCCCGTTCATTTTACTGATTACCCACTAAAGCCCAAATATAATGATTACATACCAGAGAAAATCATTAAACTTGACCCATTAGCCCGCATCCAATCCGCTGTCAGATACAACCACCAAGTCCCGTGGATATTCTCTACCCCCAAGTTATTTAGAGGGAAATTCAACTATCTCCTGGCCTATAACATTTATATGGAATCACCTGTAACACCAAAACTGATGCCAGCCTCTTTCTTTGACCTGCCAACCAACCATACCAGCAAGCTTTTGGTATAGTGTACATCACCCTCACTGGGGTGATGGACACCATTGTACTGGCTGCCGGCATGTGGTCTTGGTTAGGAAAATCTTCTTCTTACCTCTTGAAGTTAGCAGCTCTCTTGTGGTGGGCTCTGCCTGCAAAAAAACCGGCCCAAGTTACCTCCAAAACTGGCAGGCCAGCCGCCTGAGAGTGGGTCCCTGACATTATGGAAATCTTTTTAAAGTCTGGTATCCTGAGCCCCAAGATGTTGATATTTCTTGGGGCATCTTGTATGCTTTTGTTATTGATAGTCACTTATTACACCTATAAGATGACCATGAACCTGATCTCTTCTATGTGGAAGAGCACAAACCCAAACAAACCAAAAAGAATTGACAATGCCACCACCAATACTAACAAGACCTCCTCTCAAGTGCAAAACGTGATTTCAAACCAGTCCCTCACCAAGGTAGAGATTCCCCAGATGGGGAAGCTCATGCTCAAGGAAGCCTGACGCACTATGCCAGTCCTCTGCTTGCATTTCCAGACCAACACACCTTCCTATGCCAGCAACACCAAGAAAATACTGGGGGTCGCTTCAATGCTCTCTGGGGGCTCTCTGGACTTGCTTGGCAAAGCCACAGCAGAAGACATAGAGTTCTGTTTGGACTACGTCAAGTTTGAGGCAGAACTAATGGTAACTGGGGAGGATTGCAATACCAGATACTACGCCCTGAACTCCTTGCTAGAAATCCGCCAAGGCTCTTGACCCATTCAGGATTACATTGACAATTTCCTTAAACTAAAGACCTGCACTCAACTCAAGGACAAATTGTCAGCCATCATCTTCCAAAAAGGAGTGAACCCAGCCATGAAGGACTTACTAAAGCACCACTTGCCCACACTTGGCTTAGAAGACCTGATTCCTTTGTGCAAAGGCCTCAGCATGAACCAAGAGAATGTTGAGCCCTCTCAGACCTGCCCATCCCAAACTGCCACATCCTACAGAGGGGGAATGACCCCTGAGGAACTCCAAAGACACTACAGATAAGGTCTCTGTTTTCACTGCCATGAAGCGGGGCATTTGATCAGAGCCTGCCCAAAGAAAACCCCTGCTCCCATCTCATTGGCCCAAATAAATGCCTTTTACCAGTTTTACAAGTTCATCCTAGTATCTGTTAACACTGGGGGAACAACCCAAAAACTAAAGGCGTTAATTGACACCAGAGCAGATGAGAGCTTCATGGACGCAGACTTAGCCCAAGAACTAGGCCTGTCTGCCTCTGAGAACTGTCTACAGATCATCTTGGGAAACAGCACCAATGTTACAGGATACAAATGTTAGCAAGAACTACCCTTGATAATAGGAAACAACACCTACCCCTTGTCCCTCATCTTGTTGAAAGGACTACCCCACCCCCTCATCCTTGGGGATTCCTGGTCAGACAGGCATGGCCTCATCCTCAACTACTAAGAACAGAACGTCACCTTAGGTGATAAAGGTACCCGTGACATTGTTCCCTTCTGCACCCATCCTAAAGAACTTACCCAAAGGCTCATGACCATACAGATTGAACCAAGCGTGGGAGTCCTACCTACTTCCCTAGGGAAATGGACCCATGTGTTCAGCAAAGAGGCAGCCACTAGCCTCCCCAAACACATCAAGACAATTATGCTATTGACCTTCTGCCAGGCACCAAACCCAAATACAGGCCCATTTATAGCTTCAACCACAAGTAGCAGTTGGCTCTCAAGGCGTAAATTGAGGACATGACAAAGAAAGGCTTCATCTGTGTGTCCAAGAGCCCTTGTTTGTCACCAATGCTGTTTGTGGGCAAGAAGGATGGAGGCATGCGCCTGTGTGTTAATTATCAGAAATTGAACAATATCACTGTAAAGAACTTCTACCTGATACCTGTAATACCCTAGAATGGTGGGCACCACTTGGAGTAGGTAGGGTAGCAAATTGGAGAACTGGAAACCCGTCAAGGCGGTGATTATGGAATACACCGTCATTAGCCAGCAAAACACTTTGGTGTGTATGCTGAAACGCCCAAAGCTCCTGGAAAAGTAGGTGAGGATGTAGTAAGCCAAAGTGTACATGGCTATGAAGAGTGTTGAATGGGGGAGATACCAGAGGCGGCCAGGGTCCAGTGTTTGACAAATTAAGTTGGCCAGGGTTGTGGTATGGGTCATAACCTAGTCCTTCTGTGGAGGGGCCAAAGAACTCTGAATTCTGATGGTAGCCTCCAATCCCAAGGCAAGCTGTGAGCACAGCTGTGAAGATGAGGTGATTCATCTTCACTGGGTTGAAGGGTTGGTAGGGGCTTGATCTGTAAGTTTAACTGTAGTTGTAGTTAGAAATTTCACTTTATTGAGGGTATTAATCTCAATAATAGCACAAGCTACTACTGAGAGGAGATCCTTTATTTATAGTGGGCCCCCACTTGCAAAACTTTGCAAGTGGGAGAAAAAACATGGGGCTGGAGTCCCCAAAAGTTTGGTCATGGGAATTGGGAATTGGTGTTTGAAGGGATGGCCAAACCCTTGTTCCTGGGCAATCTTTTGGGGTTTTAGAAAGTTCTGCTTGGGACCAATAGTTTCCTCTGGATGGGTGGTCAGGTGGTGATGATAACTCTTGGGTTCAATCACCTCTATTTTTGGGCTGTGGATGCTAGTTTGATTGGAGTCTAGACCTAGCTGATTGTTGCCAGCCACCTGGTTCCATTGGCTGTAGTTCTTGTTATTTTTTATCTTCTGGAGCTATTTTTGGCTTTTCATTGATATTTTTAGAATTTGACCTGTCTTGAGAAACATGAATTTGCCCTTCTTCCTGGGCACAAGAATTATTTTTGAAGTTGTCCCTTATTTCAAGGTACTTTTCTGATTGGCTGGGTGTCATGGTGGGTTTTGGTTGGCTGGGGAGTGGGCCCTGGGACCCAGATGGGCAACTGGCAGTTGGCAGGGGCCCAGGGAGCGGGTGGGTGGCCTGGGGGTGAGCAGCGGGTCCGCCGGGGGAGGGGGTGGGCAAGCGGGTGGCCGGCAGGAGCCGGGCGGGGGACTGGCAGCAGGCCCGCGGGTGCCAGCCTGGGCAGGCGGGTGGCTGGCGTCTGCGCGGCGGCAGTGGGCGCCTGCCTGGATGTTAAATTGTTCTGGTTTTTACAAAAATCTGTTTCTTCCAAATTTAGATTTTTATTTCCCCCAAATAAAGGGGGAAATTCCTCATTAAAATTGGCCTCTTTAGATGAGAGTTTCTCTATTTTTCCCCAAAATTTTCCTCCTGTCATAATTTGATTATGTCAGGAATATTCCTGAAAATACCTAACACTGACAACTTGTGCAATGTACTGACAGGCGCCCAGGTATACTCCAAGATTGACCTTAGAGATGCATTCAACCAAATCTGAATCAAAGAGGGTGACAAATACAAAACAGCGTTCAAGACCAGGTATAGACTCTACAAATACCTGGTGATGCCATTTGGACTATGCAACGCCCCTAGCACCTTCCAGCGCATGATAAACACAGTACTGGGCAAATACCTTGACCAGTTCTGTGTGGTCTACCTCAAAAATATCCTCATCTATAGCAAGACCCATGAGGAGCACTTGCTCCATCTAGACCTGATCCTGAGCAAACTCTCTCAAGCCAACTTACACGTGAAGCTCAAGAAGTGCAGGTTCTTCCAACCAGAAGTAGAGTTCCTGGGCTATGTAGTGAAAACTGGAGGGTTTGCAACAGTTCAGGATAAAGAGGACACTGTGACTTCCTGGCCAACCCCCACGTGCCGGAAGGACGTCAGAAGTTTCCTGGGGCTAGCAAACTACTACCAGAATTTCATCCAAAAATTTCCTCACATCACTCTGCCCCTGACCTGTCTGTGCTCCAACAAGGTCACTTTTGCCTGGACTCCGGAATGTGCCACCGCCTTTGAGACCCTAAAACTTGCCTCACCTATGCCCCTGTTCTGGCCATGCCCAACCCATCCAAGCCATTTTAAACTGGAAACCAATGCGTCCAACTTTGCGGTGAGTGAGGTCCTTCTTCAGGAAGGAGGGGATAGTATGCTACATCCTGTAGCATATTACTCCAAGAAGATGCTGCCCGTGGAAGGAAACTACCCAGTTTACAACAAAGAGATGCTAGCCATTATGAAGACCCTGAAACATTGGCGCCAATACCTCTGTGGTGCTGAATTCCCAGTAAAGGTCCTGACAGATCACAAGAACTTGGTCTACTTCTTCAAACCACAACAGCTTAACCAACAACAAGCAAGATGGGCTTTAGAACTGGCCAACTACATCCTGATCATAGACTACAAACCAGGGAAAGTGAATGTAGTACCTGACGCCCTGAGTAGAAGATCTGACCTGGCACCCACTCACATGGAAACTTGCAACCACAACACGCAAGTACTCCTGGACCCAGCTAGCCAAGGTTTTCACCTGGGATTGATGAAGATCAGGGCCAGTAAACCAGAAGTTCTGAAGGCCCAATCACTTGAAAAATTCACCAAAACCATGATTGTCAACCTTTCAAAACCCTTGGATAGCCCCCACTACCAGAAAGGCTACTCATTGAAGGGAACAACACTAATGCTGAACAACAGAATCTTTGTGCCAGAAGGAAGCATCAGGACCAACATCCTGAGAGATTATCACAATTCTGAGATGGTTGGACACCCAGGGAGACTCAAGACCCTCCAGAGCATTAGAAGGAACTTTGCATGGCCAAAGATGGACCAAGAAGTAAGTGCGTACCTGAAAGGATGTGAGACCTCTGGATGGACCAAGCCCCGCAGAAACAAACTGGAAGGACTCCTAAGACCCTTGGACATACCCCATGGACCGTGGAGATTTGTCTCCATGGACTACATTGTCAAACTGCCCCATCTCTCTCCTTCAATACAATCCTAGTCATGGTAGATCACTTCACCAAGATGGCATACTTTGTACCTACCATCACCTATTGCACAGCTGCAGAGACTGCCCAACACTTCCACAAACGCATACTCACCCAACACAGGACGCCAGAAGAGATCATCATAGACAGAGGACCCCAATTCACATCAAAATATTGGATACAAGTAATGAAAGACTTGGGAATCAAGCGGGGTGTATCTACCTCCTACCACCTGCAGACTGACGGCAAAACCAAAAGAGTGAACCAGATCCTTGAACAATAGCTTTGATGCTATGCCAATGCCAACCAGGACAACTGGGCCAACATGCTTCCCATGGCCCAGTTTGCATACAACAGTAAAGACCATGTCTCCACAGGAATGTCTCCATTCAAAGCCAGCTATGGGTTTGACCCCACCTGGGATTCCAAGATTGGCAAGAAAGAAGCTAACACCACTGGACGTTCCTGGGTTGAGCGGATCCACTCCACACAAAAAACATGCTTGACCAACCTGAATTTTGCAGTGCAAACCTACAAGGCCTTTTTCAATCAAAAACGCATACCAGGCCAATCCTTGCAAGTTGGGGATGAAGTATACCTGGACTCCCTCAATGTGCCCCTACATGTCCCCTGTAGGAAGCTAGCTCATCAAAGAAGTGGCCCCCACAAGATCACCAAACTGGTTGGGGAAGTTGCTTACAAGCTCAACCTCCCCCCCTCTTGGAAGATTCACAACATGTTCCACCAATCCCTGTTGTTCAAAAAGGATGGGAACTTGCTTCCCCACCAACGGATTAAGACAGCCCCCCCACCCATCCAAACAAACTGTGGTGATAAATATGAAGTCAAATACATACACAGTGACCAAACTCACTACCAAAAACCCCAGTACTACGTCAAGTGAAGAGGATACCCAATAGAAGAAAGTACCTGGGAACCTCTGAGCAACCTGACTAATGCCCAAGAAGCCATCCAACTCTACCTGAACAGGAAGAATTGGGAGGGAGGAGCCCCGGGAAAGAAGGGGATGATGTCAGGATTGACAATTCTCCTCCTCTGGAAACCCAGGCTCAAGAGCGGGAATCAAACCCAGAACCTGGATTCCCCCGGGCTGCCGGGCCTATGGACTGCAGGACTGCCTGCCCACATTTTTCTGGGGTCAAGCCCCCATGAGCTGATGCTGAAGATGATGGCCCACCCAGTAAAACAGATTGAGCTGAGGAAATTATTGCACTAAGTGAAGTGCCAATCACAACACCTAATGGAGGCAACCAGGCAACAACTATTAGCTTCATGAGTTTGAAGTCTTCACCAGCAACCAATCAAGAGCCAACCCAAGGAAGAGGCACTGGCCTGCGGCCTGGCCCCATGACCATGACGCTAAAGCAAGACAATCAGGTAGCAAAATCAAGAATTTTGACCAATGAAAAAACTCATGGGCCAAGCGCCATTTTGCTGCCTTCAGACCCAAGTACCCAATTCCCCCGGCCCAGCTTTCCCCAATGCCCTGACAAACCCCCCATGGAAAATGTTAAGTTTAGAGGTGGGGTGCAATAGAGACCAAAGGACCCCGCGCTCCAAACATATTGCCATTTTTAAATAAAGTTTATGTTACTTTGGCTCATACAGCTATTACCATATTTTGTATTTGCTGTCTATAAGTTAAGTTCAAGATCCCCCGGCCCTCCTGCCTCTTTGCCTTTAGTTTTCTGTCCACCTGGTGCTCCCTTCAGGCCCGTTCATTTTACTGATTACCCATTAAAGCCCAAATATAAGGATTACACAGCAAAGAAAATCATTGAACTTGACCCATTAGCCCACATCCAATCCACCATCAGATACAACCACCAAGGCCTGTGTATATTCTCTACCCCCAAGTTATTTAGAGGTAAATTCAACTACCTCCTGGTCTATAACGTTCATATGGAACCACCCATAACACCAAAACCAATGCCAGCCTATTTCTCTGACCTGCCAACCAACCATACCAGCAAGCTTTTTGGTATAATGTACATTACCCTCACTGGAGTGGTGGACACCATTGTACCAGCTGCTGGCCCGTGGTATTGGTTAGGAAAGTCTGCTTCTTACCTCTTGACGTTAGCACCTCTCTTGTGGTGGGCCCTGCCTGCAAAAAACCTGGCCCAAGTTACCTCTAAAACCAGCGGGCCAGCCGCCCAAGAGTGGGTCCCAGACACACCCAAAGACTTCTTCAATGGGATTTAGGAAGGGCAAATAGGCAGGGAGGAAGAGAAGGCACATATTTTCTGTGGCCAATTGCTGAGGGCCCACTGCAATGCTTGTGTCAATCATTGGGAATTCCTCAATAATGTCAGCCACCTTGTGGAGACCAACATTGTCCAACACAATTACATTGGTGAAGCCCAGGCTTGTGCGCCTCAGATGCTCCTGGACCAATCAGAGAAATGATAGGAAGGTCCGGCTATTGTGGGAGCCTAGTATCATTTGGTAGAGCTCAACCCCCTTTGGACCAAGGAGAGCCATCATTGAGTATGCTGTGGCGCAGACTGCAGCATGCCAAGCCATCCCATCATTGGAGCCTTTGGGGACATACCCATACTCATTTTGCATTGACAAGGCAAATTCTAATTTATTGATATAATAGAATTTCACTGTCCCCTTGGCTTTGAGGACATTGTAGGCCTCAGTGTAATTTTTCTGGGTCTCAATATTGGCTGGGCTGTTCCAATTGTATGGGGATACCCCGAGTTTTTTTCCAGGAAAATCACATTTCCTTGACCAGATGGTAGTAAAAGGAAATTGAGGCCTCAATCCCAAAAGCGGACTTGACCATGGCCTGTATATTTGCTAGTTCAAGATGGCAATCTTTGGTTATCCACTGGCAGATTGCCCATTTGTGCTCCTTGGTGAGCATGGTTGACACACGCAAGGATTTCTCCACGGCAAGGACATGACCAGTATTAATGAATTTATGGAAGGTCTTGCTGGCATACTTGGGATCCACCCCAACAAGAGCAGTGGCTGACTTGTAGTCACCTGATTCTTGCTTTGGCTTGAGAAAAATAATGTGTTTAATGTCAGGAATGGACTTCTGAGCAGGCTTTGTGGGTTCATACAAGCCAGGATCCTGATTGGTGACAGGCTTGCAAGGCATGGGCATCTTGGTGTAGAACACAGCAACTTTCTTTAACACTAACTACCCTCTGTCAGCTCTATAGAACTTGGGCTTGTTGCCATCTTCTTGGTTGCCATCACTAACGTAAGGCTCATAAGGTGTGTCAAGCACAGGCTTCACCTTCTCCATCATGGCTGATGGACCAACTCTTGGCGGTACACAGCGTCAAACACATAGGAGGTAAGTCCAATCTTTTTGTTTCTAACCATTTTGGTAGTGATGACCTTGGTTGGCTTCCAGGTCAGCTTTGGGACCCAAGGGTTTGATGCTCTGTACCCTAGAAGCTTGTTCTCCTTGAACCAGCTGTGTCAGTGTAGCGTCACTATGGAACTCTCCTCTCCCTGCCTCCCTCCTAAGTTAGCACTTGTGTTGTCACTAAGTCTATTCTTTGACCTGTGGGGGCAACTGCAACTGCAGCACACAACAGGTGCAATGGTAGTCTGTTATTGTGTTCCTTCCATTTTGAGAATTTAATAAAATATTAGATAAAACTTAAATTAAGTTACTCCCTATTTTTAATTTTTGCTTTTATCTGTTTATGGATATTCAATTAGTATTTTTCCCACCCAATATCCCAATTATAGATATTTTTATTTCTTGGTTAGTTGTTTCTGGTTTACAACGCTCATTTTAGAACCCCAAAATATTTCCACCCATTTCCCCAGATTTTACGCCAAATTAAGCACCCAACACAATATTTTTAAAGTTTATGTTTTGGATCTCATGTCTTATTTTAGATACCTTGGTATCATTCTTGATTATAATCCATTGCACACAACTGATTTGAGTGATCTTGTTTACATAGTGAGTTGCTATTGTGTTTTGGTTTTGAGATTGAGTTTTGACTCACTGCGCTTGGGTGTATTTT